>JADBJO010007096.1:55000-77500 GCA_016801955.1 Conus betulinus
GAGTTGCTGAAAGATTGCGTGAGGTGAGGGAAGAAAACACATCTACCCATACACAAGGAAAGGCGAGACGATTGTTGTGAACATAGGAACTCGCAGCCCTCAGAATGTCCTGGGGAAAATACCCACAATGTAAAATACCCACAATGTAAAATACCCACAATGTAAAATAAACACAATGTAAAATACACAGAGGGACTGGCTTATGGTTGCCGACGTAGGAACCAACAGCAAATTTCTACGTGTGGAATCAACAAAGCACAGAAGGCAGCCAATAGAAGCTGAACATTGCTATTTCTAAGTCCTGTAGGGGAATGAATGGAAGACACCTAGACGAAGACTGGTTTTGACAGTGACGAACGCGTAGTCTGTGAACTAGTTTCCATTGAGTAGCACTGTAATATCAGAAAAGTCCACTGTACCCAAGCCCACACCCCTATAGGTCACCCGCCCATTCGCAGCCCCTCACCCCCGCCCCCCCTCACCTTCCACCCCATCATGTTCATTTCCATTTAGAGCAGAGTTAGTGTAATGTCCACCCCACCCCCCTCCCCTCCGGCTCTGTCTATGCATGGCTGGCTGTTTGCCCTGTGACTTGTAAAGAAGGGAGATGAAAGGAACAGCAGGTCACAAAAGAAGGGGGATGCGTGTGTGTATGAGCGTAGGCACGCGCGCGCGCAAGTGTGTGTGTGTGTGTGTGTGTGTGTGTGTGTGTGTGTGTGTGTGCGCGCGCGCGCGCGCACGCACGCACGCACACGACGACACATATACACGTGAGCGCTCGGCTGTATCTTAACGTGTTGATGCATAATCTACATCACTTTGAATACGGGTGTGGAAAAATACTTTCCGAGTTTAAAATATGTTTAATTCTATTGAGTTGAAATGCTTTTGGAGGTGTGTTTGTTTGTTTTTACATAAATTTGCAAGTGCCGTGTCGTTGAGTTTTGTCCAAAGTAACAAGCTTATGGAAGATTCTGTAAACTAGCACACACTAAGTCTACACTTTTACCAGCAGTATAGAGAGAATGTAACGAGCAAAAAAAACAAACAAACAAACAAACAAAAAACCCACTTTATAAGATGACGATTCGTGAAGAGGGAGATTATTAATGGAAACTGTACATAATGTTGTCCAAAGATTGTACCGTGTGTGACAGTAAGATTGACAGGCATGAAAGCGGATGATGCCCAAATTTTGCAAAACTATTGCCTTCGGTTAGACAAGAAAAGATGAAAAGAAGTTGATGAGTTTCTGGTGATAAATCATATAAAGTTAAAAAAAAAAAAAAAAATGAGATGAGGTAGGGGACAGTAAAGAAGAAACAAGAAATAAGTAGGATAACTCTTGCTCCCACAAGAAACGTAAACTCCAAAGGAATGCTGCTTACGTCAGTGTTATGCTTCTTGTGGGAGCAAAAGTTACCCTACTTATTTCTTGTTCATATAAAGTTAGTTGCCTTTAAGAGATGACCAATCTTTAAAGAGATGATCATGGTCAATAACATCAAAAGCTCAAGCAAAATCCACAAAATCGTACCTGAGATAATTACATCTTCCTTGATGTTTGAACGCCACTGTTTCACCAGACTATTAAGCACAGAGCTGCAGGCATGATTTTCTCTGAATCCGCTTTGAATAGGATGAATTGAATAATTTGTGTAATGAAGTGCGCATGGAGATTTTGTTTATGGTGTTTTTCGTAAGGCTTAGACAAATTAGACAGAGTTGATACTGGTCTATAATTGGAAAGGTCACGTCCATCGCCTTCTTTAAACAACGGCAATACTTTTTGTCCCGAAATATTGTGGATGATGGCGTTTCTAAATGGAACTGTTATAGATATAACTAAGACAATCAGAAATGATTGGTGTGTGTTTTTCGAGATGTTTATCTGTCTGTTGTTACCCCCCCCCCCCCCCCCCCCCCCCCCCCCCCCCCCCGCGTTACAATTACACTCATCGTTCAGTCACATGGCCAGGGCTCGACCTGAGGTCGCGTGCACTGAACTCCAGTTCAGCCAGTAGCAACACCACCGCTGACGGAGACAGATGGACGCCCGCCGAAAGTTCTAAGTAAGTACTTGTTTTCCCTGCTGTGTGACCGGTTCAAACCTGGTAGTCGTTATGTCTACCCCTCAGCAGTTAAAACTTCCACAACTCTCATACGCGATTTTGACCGGACGGTCATCAAGACTTTTCGTGAACTGGAAGGAGCGCACCGAGCCTTAGCGAGATTCCGACACCATCTGCATGTCACGCTACACTGTAAACATCACGGTGTCCTACTGACCAGCTTATAGGTCAAGTCATCAGTCTAAGGAAAAGATGCAAGCAACATCTTATTCCGTACGGAATGGGCCCTGATGAACGAACGCATAAAGCAGATTAATCTGCGGATCAAGGGATTAGAGCAACGTATCCATCTCCGTTCTAACAGCTTGAGTGCACACGTTCTGACCAAGATACTAGTGGAAGAGAAAGACTGGCTTGAGTCAGCTCAAAACGTGGAATAGAACAAAGTACGCATGAGCCAAAGGATGAAGTTTGAGAAACTAATGGCGAGATCGAAACGTCACAAGAACGATCAGAATCCAATTGCATCTGTGACTGAAGACGAGACGCGCAGGGTGAAGAAGAGATGGGTTGTGAACCTTTCAGAACTTTCTGACCCTGAACAGCGAGTGCTGGAAAAGGGACTCAATTTCGCTGTGACCCCCGGACAGACTCCCCAACGTGGACTATATGACGAGTATCGAAACCGCCTGCAGACAGACAGGCCCGCATACAGAAGACGCGTCCCACCTGAGGTCGGAATCTGCCAACATCCTGAAACAAGCACACAACCACCGAAACCCAACATTCCTGTGAGGGAGAGGCGAGTGCTGGCCCGACTTAGGAAAGATGACATGATCATGATACTCCCAGCCGACAAGGGTTGGGTCACGGTCATCATCCATGACCATCCATGTACCATGACAAAGCCAGCCAACTGTTGGATGACAGAAATACCCACCAGCCTCTCAAGAAAGAGACCCCATCAACAGGTATACCACTAAGCTCAAGGATCTGCTCAAACGTCTCAAGGAGGCGGGCGGACTTCCCTTGACCTCTACAGAAAACTGTATCCATCAACCACTGATGTCCCCAAGTTCTATGGCTTTCCTAAGGTGCAAAAGAAAGACGTCCCTCTCCATCCCATAGTCACTTCCAGAGGTTCCTTATGTATGAGTCAGCGAGATCTGGGCAGACATCCTGTCTCCATCGGTTGCCATGATGGAACACCACATCACCAACAGTGCAAACTTGGTTCAGAAACTGGCAGACTACATCCTTTCTCCTGATGAGTGCCTGGTATCATATGATGGTTTGGCCTTGTTCACAAGCGTCTCTTTCGAAGAAAGAGTCCACATCATCAAAGCAAGACTCCAGGCTGACGACACTCTGGCCCAGCGTACTACGCTTTCCGTGGACAGCATCTGCGAGCTCCTGGCTTGCTGTCTCTCAACACCACTTACTTCACGTTCCAAGGAAAATTCTATCAACAGATAGAAGGAGTGGCCATGGGCTCTCTCTGGTCAGCCCCATTGTAGCCAACCTCTTCATGGAGGACATCGAGGAGAAGGCCCTGGCATCTTACCATTCTCCCCCACGCTACTGGGGCTGCTCTGCTATATGGACGACACCATGACCATCCTCAAGTAGGAGCTGGAGGAAGACTTCACCAACCATTTGAACAGTCAACACCCTGCTATCAAGTTCACTCGTGAGGCGGAGGAGAACAACTCGATTGCCATGCTAGACATAGTCATTACACGGACAGAGGACAGCCTCTCCTTCACTGTGTACCACAAGCCCACCCACACAGACCAGTACCTGCAGTTTTGAAAGCTACCAGCCGCTAGAACAGAAACTCAGAGTGATATGGACCCTCACCCATTAGGTCAACACCATCTGCTCGACTGAGGATGCCAAAGAACAGGAAATGGAACACCTCAAACAAGTTCTCATCATATCGGGCTATGAGAAATGGGCGTGGAACATCCCAGCTAGCAAGATCACACCACATCCTACCACCAAGCAAGACCAAACCAGGCATAAAGGACATGTCCCCATTCCCTATGTCTGTGGTGTGACCAAAGCCTTGAGCAGTAAGATCAGGAAAACCAGCGTCTCCGTACATCCCAAACCCATCAACACCATCCGCAGCCAGCGGGTGGCCCCAAAAGACAAAACTGACAAACTAGACAAGTCTGGAGTCATCTACCAAATAGGCTGCCGTGACTGTGAAGAGAACTATGTCGGGGAAACTGAGAGAAAAATCGTCAAAAACGTATAACTGAACACAAAAGAGAATCATCACCAGTAGGTGCCCACCTCACGCCCTGCAACATCAGTTCGAACATGACAACATCAGCGTTCTCAACCGTGACAACAGATGGTTTCAGCTTGGGGTGAACGAGGCTATCCACATTGTTGCCAACAATCCCACACTCAACCGGGACCAGGGCAGGCACACCTTGCCACGTGTGTATAACTCCTTCATCGTTCAGTCACATGGCCAGGTTCGACCCGAGATTGTGTGCACTGAACTCCAGTTCACCCAGTAGCAACACCACCGCTGACGAAGACGGACGGACGTCCGTCGAAAGATCTAAGTAAGTGCTTGTTTCCCAGCTGAGTGACCTGTACAAATCTGGTATTCGTTATACAGTTATACTGTTTCCATAAATTTAGTTTCTGTATACATTGTGCCACTGATGATTGAAAGTGAAGCTAGGACTCTATTTGTATAACATCACAAATTTCGTAGTATTTATCTTGATTAGTCTTAAAACTTTTTTCTGCTATGTTAGAAAACTATTGAAATTTTCTGCAGATAAGTCTGTTGATGAAAGAGTTATAGGTGTTGATGGTACACCATACGATTGAAGGCTTTCCAGGTCGGTTTTGCGCCAGTTTTTGTGATGAAATGGAAGTCTCTAAAAAATTCTTCACGAGCAAAACTTGCATAGCAGTTTGTTTCGGTTTACAATCGGGTTTGATGTTTTTAATCCTAGAGGGCATATGCTTATCGTAGACAGGGAGACATGTTGGGTCCCGTGGAGCTTCTGTCGTGTCATATCCGGTGAGCATTACACGATGGCATCTGTCAGGGAGCAAGTATGTCCCTTGATGTCTCAATCGAATCATTTGTGCGTACCTCCACCCTATGTGAAAACAATGCAGGCTTCCAAGGGTGATGCAGGATTGCTCCCAGTTGTTGTTGTTGTTGTTGTTGTTGTTGTTTTTTTACATTTGAGGACAGTACTTTTCTGAGTCCCACCCGCACTCTGGTGTGTGTGTGTGTGTGTGTGTGTGTGTGTGTGTGTGTGTTTTTTTTTTTTTTTTTTGCATCAATTTCATTATTACACCATGGTGGTTTACAGTCAGGTTTGACGTGTTTCAGCCTACATGGCACATGTTTATCATAGATAGGGAGACATATGCTGTCCCAAGCTGCAAGTGCTTTGGTGGGATCACTATACTGGAAAACATTAAAAAGAAAATACAGTGCATAAAACAATCAGAAACAATCATAATGAAAAGACTCATTGCTACGAAAATACACACAATTATAACAACCCTGTCCATACATTTTAGACTCCCATATATATTGGAAAGTGACAATTGAGATCCTTTCCGTACATTTTAGACCACATCAAACATATTGGAAAGTGATCATTGAGACCTTTTCCATACATTTTAGACCATGTCAGAGATATTGGAAAGTGATCATTGAGACCAAAATTCCGGCGACAGAAATGTCTGTAATGCTAACTGGATTGTTTACATAGATATGATCAATGAAATGTCTGTAATGTTAACTGGATTGTTTACCATAATGAAACCCATATACGATACCCTACATCCACCAAGTTTTAAGGCCACACTGCGCACGATTTAATTAACGCCGGTGGATAAATGAATTACTGACAAGGATGAGAGAATCTAAGAACAGTCTCGAAGCTACGATTTAGCTGATGTCTGACCTACGCATTAGCCCAACACGCTGGTCACACCTCCAGTACCTGATATTGGTTGCGCCATTATTATATTTGTATGTGTGTGTGGTGAGTATACAAATGTGGGTGGGTGTGTGGCCACAGACGTGTGCGTGTGTGCCTGTATGGTGTACGCGCGCGTGTGTGGGGGGGGGGTGGGTTTGGGTGTGCGCACGCGCATGTGGGTGTGATTTGTCGGCTTGTGTGTGCAGGTGCACTCAACAGTATCTTTATGAGAACTGTAGACCACTTTATACATAACTAAACGATGAACATATTCCACAAGACCTGTTTTGCATTCTATTGTAGCATCTCTCCCTACAAGTAATCCGTCCCAGAGTTGGCAGACATTAAGGTAGCCAACTTTAACTCGGAATTTGGTTGGCCAGTTTTGACCACTGTTCGCACTGGGATTGCTATTCATTACGATTTAAGGAAGAACAGTACAAGCATGCTATCAGTGTGTATAAAATGTCATGCAATCTTACTTCTCAAGGATGATAGACAGTAAGAAGAGAAGATTAAGATTTGAGAAAAATGAATAAGCACAGGCACACATTTATGACGTGGACAAGCCAACAGATGTTGATAGCAGAAATTCGTAGCGAAGAGTTATCCAAATTAAGCTACCAGTCAACCAACAGAATTATATACAGACACGCTTGATTACGTATGTACAAATGCAATTAATGACACAGGTGAGAGAGAGAGGGGGGGGGAGGGGGAGGATGGATGGATGGAGAGAGAGAGAGAGGAGAGAGAGAGAGAGAGAGAGAGAGAGAGAGAGAGAGAGAGAGAGAGAGAGAGAGAGACAAGACAAGACAAGACAAAATTCTTTATTTACGAGGATAATAGATAAGCACTGACGTACTTTTTTACATCCAGTCCTCGCCCTGAGTAGGGACTACAACATGCAGTGAAATGAGATAATATAAGAGAGAGAGAGAGAGAGAGAGAGAGAGAGAGAGAGAGAGAGAGAGAGAGAGAGAGAGAGAGAGAGAGAGAGACAGACAGACAGACAGAGACAGAGACAAAGTCAGAGAGAGAGAGAGAGAGAGAGAGAGAGACAGAGAGAGAAGGGTGGTAGTGGTGGTGGGGTGGGGGGGGGGGGGGGGGGGGGGGGGGGGGGTATTTGGCGTCCTGCAGCGTCATGGACAACAGCCTGTTATAAATTGACATCTTGTGTGACAGCAAGCACTCCACACCCTCAACCTTTCGCTCCGAGATCTGGGCTGACGGCTTAGGCCATTGTGTCCTGCCCACAAAGGCGGAGATTGACGCGTGTGCACAGAGGGGGGGGAGGAGTGTTCAGGGGGGGGGGGGGGGGGGGGGGGGGGGGGGGGGGGGGGGGGGAAAGAGGAAGAGCGGATGACACGGGGGAGGGGGTGGAGGTGACGTGGGTGGGGGAAGGTGAAGGGGAGGAGGGAGAGAGTGCAGAGAGGTGTAGTGTGGGAGGCGTGCGCAGGGAGGGGAGGGAAGGGGAGGGGGAGGAGGCAGAGCGGATGGGGGGGTGTAGGGGGGATGGGGACGAGGAGAGAGGTGGGGACGGGGGTAGAGGTGAGCTGGGGAGGTGGGGGTGCCTGGAAGGGAGGAGGGGGTTGGTGGGCGTCCGCAGGGAGGGGAAGGGAGAGGAGGGGGGGGAGGGAGTTGCGGGGCATATCATTCGTTTTACAAACCGGCGAGTGAAATGTAAAGAGGAGGGCAACGAGGCGATGGTGGAGGGAAGGGGAGAAGGAGGAATAGGAAGTGTGGGTGTGGGTGGGTGAATGTGTGTGTGTGTGTGTGTGTGTGTGTGTGTGATGAGGAACAGGACATTGAAAACGTCATCTTGAAAAGAATCACCAAAGCGACATAATAGGATCGTTGTTCAATGTAACGGCATGGTGGATGCAATCAGAACGTCTTCATATCCAAACTGACATTGGGTTCGAACTCTGCCAGAAACATTTCGGTGTGTCTTGGAGGCCGACGCTGGGGACTGCTGTCCTATACCTTTGGCTCTATATATTGTCGCACTTCAGTGTGAAAACAAAAATATTGCTTATTCTATAGCAGACATGTGTCAGGACAGAAGAGAAATGTGTCGGCCTGAAGAATTGTTGGCTGTTCTATATGTCATGACTAGTGATTCGATGTGTTTCATGAACGGAATAGGAACATGTATTTGATGTAATGATAGAAAAAAAATATGGAAAAACGTTTTGGTGAATATTTGCGCTTGTGGTGGTGTAGAACCATGCTGTTTGTACAGCTGTGTGTGAAAAAAAAAAAATCAAATTATGGTGTGACACCACGTAAGTGAACATGATTTGGATTGGATAGGACGCTGAGGGTTTGAATTATGAGTGAAGCTCACTTTTTGTGTGACTGAGTGAATAACACTTTTTGAATCAGACCTGGGGATGGCTTGGTCAAGAGCAGACGCCGGATTCTTATAAGTTAACCCTCGTAGGGTTAAGGGACCTTAACTCCCTTTTGCATTAGCTTGTAGTATTGCCTGTTAGGCAGAACAACCCTTGGGGGTTGTGACAGGAGGACTTAGGGCCCTGTGGCCTGTGAGAGGTCAGCGATGTCCTGTGACCTGTGAGAGGTCGGAAGTGTAACTGCAGGCAGAAGTCTGCTAGGGCATTATCTTAGTGCTTGTTTCCTAGAGAACACCTCAGCGTCCGAGCCTAGAGAGGCAGCCTCCCCTGAACAGTCTGGAAGAAGACCGTTCTCACCCAGCAACATTTAGTCTTGGATGATGGGGTCATAGTGCTGAAAGAATCCAAGTGGAAAAGAAGATTTTTGTCATGATATAATTATTAATTTGGAAAGAGAAGATTTGGAGTGTCATGAAATATTGATTTGATTTATGTATGTATTTATTTTGATTTTGACAATGATTATATTGAAAGGGAGCGTTTAACAACAAAGGTTTGGTCTGTTAGAGTTCCTTTGAATGAATGCAGTAGATGCGTGTGCATGGAGTTAGCATGCTGAGTTCGTGATCAAGAGCGTGCGAACGCGGTGTGTGACGCTATAGCAGACACATGTGTCAGGACAGAAGAGGGTGTTCTTTTTCTTCCTCGTTCGCCATCCTGTTAGATGAGCAGCCCGATGTACTCCATGAAGACTGCCGTCCGTCGCAGTTCCTTCAGGGTGCCGTACAGTTTGGCTTCCACTGCTGTCGTGTGTTGGCCAATACTTTCTCCTGGATGCTGCATACGTCGTACAGACTTGAAGGATGTGGTCAGTTGTCATTGGTCCCTCACCACAAGGGCACTCTCCACTCTGTCCAATGCTAAATTTTGTGTGCATGTGGAGGAGCAGGCGATTGTGTCCAGTCCTCAGGCGGAAGATCTTGACCTGTTCCCATCGTACCAGCAAATGGTATTTGTCTCCTGGGTTGTAATTGGGGTGCAGGAGGCGCCATTTTATTCCTTGCTGTGCCTTGATGATTGTCTTAATTTCATCTTATGACACCAGGTTGTTGGCCTGCTCCTTCAGTGCACCGTCTTTTGCCAGAATGTCCGCTTTTTTTCGTTGCCTCTGATGCCACAGTGTGCTGGTACCCATTGTATCACCACTGTCTCCACTCTGGCACTCAGGGCAACAAGGGCTGAAGTGAGATGTTCTGTTCTTTGCAGCTGAGTTCTTGAGGGCTTGGAGCATGGAGAGAACACCACCACCTGCCCTGTTGTTCTTGTGGAGTTCTGCAAGACTCTTGTGGCTGCCTCACAGAGGGCTTCTCGCTCAGCTCGGAAGTTGGTGGAGTATTTTTCTGCTGGAATTGCAATTTCTTTATCTCCGTCTTTGTATCGGAGGAAGATTCCAGCTCCACCATCCCTCGTTGCTTCTGTGGCAGAGCCATCTCTGTGAAGACATGGGTCCAGTCGTCTTGGGGGTACTGGTTGCAGATATACTCCATGGCTAAGGCCTTCCTTTTGGATGTCTGACTTTATTCCTCTCTTCTCCACTCCGGGAATGCTTGCGACGACTGTTGAGAACACCTACCTCTTCCAAGATGGGTGGGTGACATTTGACGGGATAGGCATTGCTTCGTGTTCCATCAAGACTGGGGTTTGTCTTTCAAGCGTCTTGACTGGTGGATGAAGCTGCCTCTTTTCAACCGGCTCTTGGTGGGTCTGCTCATTCTCTGTTGGTCATTGGATGGTTTTCAAGGCGTTTGAATTTTGCTGCCTGGATGATGATCTTTGTGTCCCTTCTGTCCTCCAATGACTGTAGCCCAGTGGTCTCCTCCATCTTCAGGATTGGGGTGGATCTCGTGGCGCCAGTTATGACACGCTGAGCTTGGTTCTGTATCTTGTTGAGATGGTCGAGGTTAGACTTTGCAGCTGATGCCCATGCTGACGTCCCGTGCTCAACTACAGGTCGGACTCTCCCAGTAATGAGTCTCTTCAGGATACGTTCGTCAGCCCCCCCCCCCCCCCCCCCCCCCCCCCAGTCTGTCCCCGCAAGTTTCCTCATGACCGCCAGTCTCAACTTGTCCCTGCTACAGCATCTGTTGATCTGCTGTTTCCAAGTGAGCCTGCGGTCAAAGGTCACTCCCAGGTAGGTAGGTGTGGGTTCCTCTGCAAGCCTTTGGTTGTTTAGTGTCAGCTTCGCCTCTTGCTTCTTGCTGGATAGGCTGAAGACTGTGTAGGTTGTTTTGCTTGAGTTGACAAAGACAAGCCATTCCTTGGTCCAATCGCTGATCTTGTTGGGCGCCGTCTGGAGGCGTACCTGTACTGTAGTGATGTACTCTTCAGAGCAACAAAGTACCAGGTCATCTGCGTAGATCGCTCCTCTGACCCTTTTTGGCAGTTCTCTGATGTTGTCATCTATGAAGATGAGGAACAGCGTTGGCGAAAGGACTCCTCCTTGTGGTACTCCCTGCCTCAGCACCTTTTTCTTGCTTTTCTGGCCCCGAATCTTGAGTCGGGCTTGGCGGTTGTGTAGGTACTGGCTGATCCAGGTGTACATCCTCCCAGACACACCACATCGCCGTAGTTTGAGCCTAAGTCCGTCCTTCCAGACGACAGTGTGTCGGCTGAAGAAATTGTTGGCCTTTCTATAGCAGACACATGTGTCCGGACAGAAGACACAAGTCAGCTTGAAAAACTAAGAGTTTCTGGGTTCCGTAGTGGATACATTCCTCTGGACAGAAGGCAACGTCAGTCTGGGAGATGGGACCGTTGGGCTGTTGTACAGCAGACACATTTCTTGGCACAGAGAACAATGTGTCAGCCTGTAAAGAACGGGTTTGTTGGTTGTTCTATGGCTGGCACGTGTGTCAGGACAGAAGACAATGTGTCAGCCTCAAACCTGTTGGTTGTTCAGAGCAGACACGTGTCAGGACGGGATGCAATGTGCCAGCCTGAAAAATAGAAACAGATCACTTCTCAGCGAAGGCAGACAGATCACTTCTCAGCGAAGGCAGACAGATCACTATCACTGAAGGCAGAAAGATCACTTCTCACTGCAGGGAGACAGATCGCTTCTCACTGCAGGAAGACAGATCGCTTCTCACTGCAGGGAGACAGATCGCTTCTCGCAGCAGGGAGACAGATCACTTCTCACTGAAGGCAGTCAGATCGCTTGTCAATTTTTTTAACCTCCTATTTGTTCCCCACGTTTTTTTTTTTCGCTTTTTTGGGTACCTTTTACTTTTTTTTTTTTTTTTGTTTTTGAGGGCACCACCAAAAAAAAAAAAAAAAAGAAAAAAAAAAAAACAAACAACAAACAACAGTAACAACAAACCACCACCACCCCCCCCCCCAAAAAAAAAAAAAAAAAAAAAAAAAAAAAAAAAAAACGGTTCTCAAGCTTGGCTGGTCTTCTGTTCTACTACCTTGACGAAGTCCTTCAAATGTGTACCTGTTCATACAGGCTGTCCTTCAAATGTGTATCTGTTCATACAGCCCTGTCCTTCAAATGTGTGTATCTGTTCATACAGGCCTGTCCTTCAAATGTGTACCTGTTCATACAGGCCTGTCCTTCAAATGTGTATCTGTTCATACAGGCCTGTCCTTCAAATGTGTATCTGTTCATACAGCCCCTGTCCTTCAAATGTGTATCTGTTCATACAGGCCTGTCCTTCAAATGTGTACCTGTTCATACAGGCCTGTCCTTCAAAAGTGTACCTGTTCATACAGGCCTGTCATTCAAATGTGTATCTGTTCATACAGGCCTGTCCTTCAAATGTGTATCTGTTCGTACAGGCCTGTCCTCACCACCTGTGTCGTGGCCACTGCAGTTACAGGAAGAAAATGCCCTGCTGTTTGAGGATGATGAAGATAATGCAATGGTGGACTTCCATTCTGCTTTGAGACTGCACCACCACAGAGCTGATAATGCAATGGTGGAGTTCCATGCTGCTTTGAGACTGCACCACAGCTGATAATGCAATGGTGGAGTTCCATTCTGGTTGGAGACTGCACCACAGGCTGATAATGCGATGGTCGAGTTCCATTCTGCTTTGAGACTGCACCACAAGGCTGATAATGCAATGGTGGAGTTTCCATTCTGGTTGAAGACTGCACCACAGGGCTGATAATGCAATGGTGGAGTTCCATGCTGAAATGGTGGAGTTCCATTCTGCAATGGTGGAGTTCCATTCTGCTTTGAGACTGCACCACATGGCTATGCTTACTTTTATACATATCCTAGCATCAGCCACGCCCAAGAGATACAGACACCTGCAGTGTTGGTTGGAAATTAAAGCAACAATCCAAGAGATGAATCCAAGGAGAATATGAAACTCGTCTGTGTGGTTCCTGTGTTTCCAGCTGAGCCCATAGCAAATCTCACCCTGATAATTATAAGCAGTTGAAACAGAAAATTCTATGACTAGGATGGGATCCGGACCCCAAACCACCAAGAAATCAACTAATTGGAAACATCTTCTGTTGGTACCTGTTGTGCTGTCGCACAATTTGATTTAGCGACACTTCTTTATGTTTTCAAGTTCTATCCCACACCACGTAAATGTCTTGTTCGTATTCCTATCACCTGTCTGGGGTCTTGAAGACCGTTGGAGCGCCACAGAAGACTTCGCAATCAGCTTCCTCCCACTCCTCCCGGTTCTCAGACGCTTTAAGGCAGTTGCTGAGTGTGAGGCCAGTCCATGCACTGAGGTTGTCCTCCCATCTGTGATGATATGAAAAAATGTTGAGATGGGAGGACAACAGCGTTTGCTCATATTATAACAGTGAAAACCACCTAGTTTCATACGTCTTGAGACAGTTGGTCGACTTGATATGATCTGAATTTTAAATCATGAATTTTGTTCAATGTTTAAGCTTTTACTTCCTCCGATCTGAAACTGAAACCAAGTGATCGATTTACAATGAGGTGAATTTCCTTAAGCACACTTTTGTTATGTTGATTTATGTGTTATGTAATGACGGACGGATTCTGTGCACACAGGCGAGCTCAGCGGAAGTGAGCCTCGTTTGAGAAACGTTCACTGAGGGTCAGGTAAACAAGCGAACAGAAGCAAAGACAGCCAGGTAAACAGACGAACTCCGGCATTACAACACAAGGGCTCCAAGAGGACGGGTCTGGAACTTAAGAGTTACTTCAGAAGCTAGGTTGTCCTTAGGATGTTGCCGACACTAGTGACAGACCAGTGCTAGGGCCTCCAGTGCAGAGGTGACAGTTTTGCACTAGCACTGCGACAGAGCAGCCGTAGACGTTACCATTACTGTAGTACTGTACTGCTAAGCATCCTTTCTTGAACTCCGCCGCATCAACTCTATCAGACCTTTCCTTACAGAACAGGCCACGAAGACGTTGGTGTCTTCCTGCATTGTCAAGACTAGATTGTTGTAACGCTCTTCTCGAAATTATATTCTTACACATCCCCTCCGTTCTTCCTCTCTGATGACGGAATTTTTCGAATTTCCTCATATAACTGAAAGCAGAACGGTTTTTAAAGCGTCCTCATTTTCTGCAGCAATACTCTGGAATTCACTGCCTTTCCTTTCTACGTACGTCACTTCCTTCCAGACTTTCAAGTCTGCACTTAAAACATATCTGTTCAAACGCTAGTTACAGAATACCACCCGAAATATTACTGAATTACTACATGTCACTTGCACACTTTGCTCGTGTACGAACGAGCTGTTCAGCGTGTTATATAATGTGTTCATGTATGTAACATTATGTCCCGTGTGTGTGTGTGTGTGTGTCTGTGTGTGTGTGCATGCGCACGCGCGTGTGTGTGTTTGTGTGTGCGTGTCCTGCATATATCTTTAGATGCTGAATTGTTAAAACTTTTAACGCGCCCTGTAGCCTACGTTGTTAGGATGGGCGCTATAGAAACTGTCCTCATTATTATTATTATTATCATTAATACATCTAGGCCCAGAGACTCGTCACCCCCTGACTGGGACTTAGTAATCGGTGTCACTGAAGAATCCTGACAATCCCCCCCCCCCCCCCCCCCCCAAGACAACGTGTGGACTGACCTGGTAAGGTAGTGTGTGTGTGTGTGTGTGTGTGCAAGAGCCTAAGTATATAAACGGACTTCACCAAAGTGTGGAAGAAACAATTTAATCCTAACCAAACCCCCAAGCCAGTGTCTGGACTGACGCGGTAATGCAGAGTGCGTCAGTGCGACTATGCAAGCGCGTATTCAGTAGACAAAGGGACTTCTCCAAAGTGTAGGTTCAACGCTTTCCAACTCACTTGCCGCGGTAAGTGAATGACACAAAGGAAAACTAACAGACGCCTCGCTCACTTCTCTGCTGGACGTGTCCTGACTGTGCCGGCGTACTGCCTCACAGTGTGCAGTAGTGAATGAAGTCTGTGCACGCGATGTGCCGTTCCTTTTCTGTACATGAATACCTGATTACATGGTTACCAGCAACAACATGAAGGAGCATTTGTCTCATGGGCAATCCAGTTTCACTGTTACCACAAATCGTGTTCAGACAAATTCTTCTATTGCTGTTTTTGGCTGCAGGGAAATTTAAGTCTCCTTGTCGCACATTACAGTATGAAAGAAAAGATTGCATGTTTAGAAAATTGGCACACACACACACACACACACACACACACACACAGCGATGTATAGACTGACATATAGATATAGATAGATAGATAGATAGATAGACAGACAAATATATTGGCACTCTTTCTTCATGTCTAAATCACAGTTGAACATATGTGAATGTCAACCCGTGTGCTAACGCATGCATTCATGTGTGTGTACAAGTGGATGTGCTGGTGTATGTGTGTGAATAAGCTTGTCGGCATATATGCCAGTGCAAAAACACCTTCTCATGGAAGGGAGTGCTGTACACGTTTGGATGCAAACATGCATGGACACACTGTAACATTAAAATTAGCTCTGCTCTTCATGCACCAACATGCATTCTCTGAGAACATCACTGTATTGTAAAACACACACACACACGCACGCACGCACGCACACACACACACACACACACTTGCTCATATTGAAAACCCTAGAGAGAAATACGAAAGTCAACATTTATAATACCCCTTTGAACATGAGTGCAGAGAACATGCAACCTAAACTGACTTCAAACCAACATGGCCATCCAACTAAACAGCAGCCAGGAACATGAGAACCACACATTATCCCTTCCACAAATTTGAGTCAAACAGAACCAGCAATATGAGGAAAAATAAAAGCGAAATAAATAAATAACACTGATAATAGAATATCAAATAAATACTGAAACAACAACACTCCCTCCCCCCACCCCCTGAAAAAAAAAAAAAAAAAACCAAAGAAAGAAAGAAGGAAGCATTTCCTGAAGTCTACTTCTAGAGGCAAACACGTACCATTTACCATACATACTGCAGACATCCTATCAACGTATCTGCCCTGACCTTTGAAAAAAAAACAACAAAAAACAAAAAAAAAAGTAACTTTGCTAATAACTCCACATTTCATTCTTGGAAACTGAAACACATTTCACTGACCTGTAATGTGTTCAAACAGAACAACTGAACACAGAAAAAAAACACTTTGCAAAGATCAAACATACATACAAACAACAAAAAGAAAAAAGGAAAAAAAAAAAAAAAAAAAAAAAAAGGAAAGAAAGAAAGAAAAGAAGGAAAGAAAAACAGACATACAAACAAAACAGCCACCTTTGTAGATGCATGAAGATTCTGATGAAAACAATACCAAAGAATAATTCTTAGGCGAGTGATTTGATTGATACCTATAGTATAATTATTAGTCGCCTGACATCAACAAACGATCAAGCAAACCAGCCAAAGTTGAGACACCAAGCCTTTGGTGTTAAGATTTGGACAGACAGGAAGATAGAGAGAAGACAAAATTAGAAAAAACCAACAGAGAGAGAGAGAGAGAGAGAGAGAGAGAGAGAGAGAGAGAGAATCTTCAACAATGAATAACAACAGTTTACTTTAAAGGTTTGTTTCAAATTTGTTCCACCAGAATTATCCCATAGGGTGGATGCATAATTAGTGAGAGAGAAGAAAGAAATAATAATTTTCATGACTGGAGTTTCAGAAAATGTTTTATTTTTGATAATTGAGGAATTCTTCTAAAGTATGTTTTCCCAAGACTGATAATGTGGTCATACCATGTTCAGTCATTATTATATACTAGCCCCTAGCACTTGATATGGCGTTTCCTCTTTGATCCTCAGGTCTTTGACCAGCCCCCGTGCTCTCTTCACATACCAATGTCCTTACCAACATGGCCTTGCAAAGAATCGGGCAATGTCAGGTTTTTTGTTTTTTTTTTGTTTTTTTTTTTCAGGGGGGACACAGGATGGACCTTTCGTACTCTTCAGTCCAGTCTCCTTAAGTTATATGCCACTGCAGAAAGGAGGAAGGCTTTGGTTTGAAATAAAAAGGGTGGATGGACATGGAGAGGGAAGGTGAAGTTCCATTTTGAGGTTGCTGTGCTCCACCCCCCTCCCCTTTTCCCACCCTTCCTTACCCTCTTTTCCCCTTCCTTTCAGCTGCTCCTAATTGAAGTATCTTTTATTTCAAGATGCAACATCTTCAAGCAACATGACACATCTGAAATGTTGATCATCCTTGTATTTGCCCTGAATTGTACTTTGTTCTAGGTCTCCTTTCAGGACTGTCAAGTATCGCTGAACCCAACAACGCCTGGTTCATTCTCACTGCATCTTGCGACAGCTGTTAATTTGAGCCATGGGGAGAAACAGTAGACATGCTGTCATGTGACAGACACGAGTTTTCTTGTGATAGATGTGTATATAAAGTGACTGGTTGGCCTCATGTTGTCACTTTTGATACACAAGTGAAGGTTTCAGTGTGTATGCAAATAATTCAGAGTTCACTGCGCTTTGGAGACACATTGGATACAGAAGATCCAACTCATCTAAGCACCTGCAAGCCGCAATTTGCCAGGGTCTAATCACACATTCTCTTCCTGGGGAAGACTTTGTTCAACCATGACAACCCTCAGCACAAGATCCCAGATCATGAAATTCAATGAAGACATACACCATGACAACCCTCAGCACAAGATCCCAGATCATGAAGTTCAATGAAGGCATAAACCATGATACTACCTGTTGCAATTGCAAATATTAAATAAACGTCAGCGAACCGCCCAGAGAAACGTGGACAAACGAGTCACAAGACAGCATACAACGCGTTTCGACCTCATAGGTCTTCTTCAGGTGAAACAAAGATGAACAAAATAACGAAAATGCACTTAGCTTTGATCGCTTCAGATTGCTTCTGAGTTCAGCGCAAGGAAGAAGGTTACGCTCCACAAGTGCATTTTTTTTTATTCAATTTTTTCTCTCTTTTTTTTTTTAACTTTTGAATACATCATTTGTCCACGTTTCTCTCGGCGGTTTGCTGACATTTATTTAAGATTTGTTTAGATTTCCGCCTGCAGTGGTTTCACTTTGCAACTAGATCTATGGCTTTGCAGTTATGCCCCCAGTTTCCGGAGCGAACTAGTGAGAATAGTAAGACAAATGTGAAAACTGTGTTCAGAATCAAGCTTAATGTAGAATTAGTCTTGTTTGGTAATGATGATCAAAGAAAGGCAGACGAAGGGTTTGACCAAATGATCCGGTTTGCTAAATATTTCATATATAAAATAAAAAATCAACAAGATCAAACCTAATCCCCCAACTTTTTGAACAAATTAAAGAGCAAATATAAGATTGAAAATTACACGCAATGCTTTGCAAAAGCAATTCACAACGTTTCATAAGAAGTGGTATCACTATCAGAATGTTGTGGAAAGGAACAGATGAAAACACCATTGTCTCGACATGTAGATATCCTCCAATAGAAGTGGTATCACTATCAGAATGTTGTGGAAAGGAACAGATGAAAACACCATTGTCTCGACATGTAGATATCCTCCAATAGAAGTGGTATCACTATCAGAATGTTGTGGAAAGGAACTGATAAAAACACCAGTGTCTAGACATGTAGAGATATCCTCCAATATTTTTCCACAGACAGTTGTACTCATATGGAGTTTTCTTGGATTAACGTCACAATTCGATGTGTTGCTGGAATACACTGTGCTTTAGTTTCTAGATTAACTGTTTTGCCTATACATGTCATAATGATGGCATGCATTTGTAAATGTGCACACACATACACATACACACAAATAACAATAAATGACATAAAACAAAATAAATAAACCAGCAGTCCATGACTAGGTGGCTATCAATTCACAGCTAGTGAGCTACACTCCTCAGAGACAATGACAAACAACATGCTGACAGAAAACAACCTCTCTGTCATCACACACACACACACACACACACACACACACGCACACTTACTTCAACACAATGCACAAGTTTAACATTATTCCATGACACTCACACAAGTTCAAATTATAAAATCTTTTATTACATTTCTCTGGGTACACTAAATTACACAAAAATTACCCCCTATTGTAATGCCTAACAGTCCATTATCATATCTGAACATTGACAGCCAAAAAACATTAAGATCTTCACCACTTACAGAAACATACAATCAAACGCCAAAATTCAAAGAATGGTAACAATCAAGAAACACTGAGGGTCCATCACTCTTTGGTGACAAGAGCATGTCATTAGTAGTTTAACCCTGTTACAAATGGTGTGTGTGTGTGTGTGTGTGTGTGTGTGTGTGTGTGTGTGTGAGTGCACTTCTCTGTGTGTGTGTGTGTGTGTGTGTGTGTGTGTGTGTGTGTGTGTGTGCGCGCGCGCGCGTGTGTGTGCGCACTTCGAGAGACACAGGCAGAGAGAGTGAGTGTGCCTGTGTATGAGCACGCCCGTGATATCTTTGCGAAAAAGAAAACTGATGCCATTACACAATAAAACATGACAAAAATCTCAATCACCATTCCTGTCAGCCTAACCAACATATCCACATCAAACACTTCAGCAACAATCGACACGTACATAACAACAGTAGTCAGCAAGATGAAAAAAGACTTTCCACGGCACTCTAACCCCATGTAACACCACCACTTCCATGGTTTGTGACCTGCCCTCGGCTTCCCACTTGTGATCTAGGATGAACCAGTGACAGACCTTGGGCACAGTGATATGTTTGAAAGCCAGACTACAGTGTCTCCCCCCATTCAGTCAGGATGTTCTGACACCTGACACACCACCTGGGGTTCTTCTTACTGAGCAGTGATTGGACTGGTTGGTCCAGGTTTGTTGCTGACCAGTCAACCTGTCGGTCAGCTGTGTCCTTCTGACTAGTCAGCCCTTGGCACGGTTGTCCTTGACCTACTGATAGTCAACTTGTCGAGTTGTCCCTGACCTACTGATAGTCAACTTGTAGAGTTGTCCCTGACCTACTGATAGTCAACTTGTACAGTTTTCCCTGACCTACTGACAGTCAACTTGTAGAGTTGTCCCTGACCTACTGATAGTCAACTTGCTGAGTTGTCGCTGACCTACTGATAGTAGTCAACTTGTCGAGTTGTCCTTGACCTACTGATAGTCAACTTGCAGAGTTGTCCCTGAACTACTGATAGTCAACTCAAAGAATTGTCCCTGACCTACTGATAGTCAACACACAGAGTGTCCCTGACCTACTGATAGTCAACACACAGAGTTGTCCCTGACCTACTGATTGTTAGTCAACTTGTAGAGTTGTCCCTGACCTACTGATAGTCAACTTGTATAGAGTTGTCCCTGACCTACTGATAGTCAACTTGTAGAGTTGTCCCTGACCTACTGATAGTCAACTTGTAGAGTTGTCCCTGACCTACTGATAGTTAGTCAACTTGCAGAGCTGTCCCTGACTTACAGGTAGTTAGTCAACTTGTAGAGTTGTCCCTGACCTACAGATAGTTAGTCAAGTTGCAGAGCTGTCCCTGACCTACAGATAGTCAACTTGTAGAGTTGTCCCTGACTTACAGATAGTCAATTTGTAGAGTTGTCCCTGATTTACAGGTAGTTAGTCAACTTGTAGAGTTGCCCCTGACCTGCAGATAGTTAGTCAACTTGTAGAGTTGTCCCTGACCTATAGTCAGTCAGTCAACTGGTTGAGTTGTCCCTGACCTACAGATAGGCAGTCAACTGTAGAGTTGTCCTGACCTACAGATAGTCAGTCAACTTGTAGAGCTGTCTCTGACCTACAGACAGTCAATCTGCAGCCTCAGCAAGCAGCAGCTAGGTCTGGTTCTACCGACTTGAGTGCGGGTCCAGTCATCTTGCCGAGTTCCTTCCATCAGCACACAATCCCCTTAACAGACAAACTGTTGTTGATGCTGACCCCCCCCCCCCCCCCCCCCCCCCCCCCCCCCCCCCCCCCCCCCCCGGCCACGGTCTGTCACATGGGCCTGCATTCAACGGTCAGTGTTTGGCTTTGGACAGCTGCAGGGGGTCAGCTTTTCACAGTCTGAACATCCTCTCTCTTTCCACCAGCGGCAAATGAAGTACCTGATTCAGTTTCCAGGTGTAGGAGATAGAAGGAAGAGGGGTGCCCTTCACCTTTTATAATGCCATTCGCTAGACAAATCTCTTTAACTGGCTGATTGCTCATCAAGTCATTACATATATATGCCATTCGCTAGACAAATCTCTTTAACTGGCTGATTGCTCATCAAGTCATTACATTTCAAAACGCCATTCGCTAGACACATCCCTTTAACTTGTTGACTGCCCATCAAGTCATTACATTTCATAACGCCATTTGCTAGATACATCTCTTTAACTTGTTGACTGCACATCATGTCATTATCTTTCAGGGCTGCAATCTTCACCTTCATCTACCTGCATCTCGAATTGGTAATAGTTTGGATGCTGGAATGTTTCAATTTTTTTCCCCCCCTCTTTCTTTCATTTCCAACCCTTTGTTTCCGCTTATGTTAGTCTTCGCTATTTGTTTTTTTCCTTTCTTTTTTTATTCCCCATCACAGGAGTCAGTATCAGGAACACGCAGGTGACTTCCAGGACAAGAACGGACCACTTCCTCCTGCCTGTGGAGGATAACTGAACTCTGTCAGCCGGGGCGGGTGGGGTGGGGTGAGGATCAGTGGACTGGCGTCTCTCCTCGCAGACCTGTTTACCCTTGGACTGCTGCTGGCGTAAGTTACAACTCGAAGGAGGGGGGAATGTTTCAATATTTTCCAGTGTTTTGTCTCCCAAATTCTGGTAAAAGTGGAGGGGAAAGGCGGTGAAGAGGAAGGGCGGGGAAATGGGGGAAGGGGGGAGGGAAGGGGGGGCTGAGACAGGAGGAGTGGAGGTTTTTCATTTTGATCTGGCATCACATGGCAGATGACAGACGGGTACCTCTTCTTGAAATGCCTACAAGTTTCTCTCAACTTGAATTACTATCAAATCTGACCGATTAGCTTACTCCAGAACAAATTCAAGCTCTCTCGCCAGTTTTTTGGCCTGTGTTTCACAGCATGCTGCTCAACTCCAGAATGAGGCGCAGCCAGACGAAATTCATTGCATGGAAGCTAGCAAGAGTTGATATTCTTAATTTAAGTATAAGAGCCCCCCACCCCCCACCCCCCTTCCCCATAAACCTCCCCTTCCTCTGTTGGCATACAAAGGCTACCCTATGGTTACACTCCGCAAGTGCATTTTTTCTTTTTTTTTTATCTTTTGAAAACATCATTTTCTTCAGTTCATTATATTTCTCAAATTTTTGCCACACGTGTACAACATAAGGCAAACTATATGTGTAAGCAGGTCTGCCTTAGCCATGGGTCCATAAAAAGACAGGGAGCCGCAGGATCCCTTAGCTACTCAGCCAGTCCAACTGGTGTGTGCAGGAGACAAGTGCAGCAGCAGGCACAACACAACATCTAACATCTCATGTCTCTGTCATCCCCTTCTCCTTTGAGCCATACCAAGTGACTCAAATGTGGGAAAAACATAGCATTAAACAGACACACATGACTCCCATCTATCGGCCTGCGTCAAAAATGTAGAATAATGAACGACACTCCATAAAGACACTGCACTGCAAACCTGAAGCTCATCCACTGTAAACCTGGT
>JADBJO010007096.1:82500-90000 GCA_016801955.1 Conus betulinus
GCATACACACACACACACACACACACACACACACACACACACACACACACACACACACTCACACACACACACACACACAGAGGAAGTGTGAGAGGTTTTGACAATCATAAAAAAAAGGAAAAAACCTAAAAGTAGAACTTAAACAGTCATGGACATTTATTTCAATTATTCATTTCTTGCATGTCATCACTTTCTCCATGCCTGAACACAGCCAGCTTGAAAAAAAAAAAAAATAAAAAAAATAAAAACAATAGATGTGTAACAAATTATGCATTTTTCTCTAATCTAGAATTTGATCAATAACTGAAGACAATTTCATGTATACTTTATATCTTGCTCTTCAAAACACTTGTTTTGCCATTGATTGCAACCATAATTTAAATTCTCTTTCCCATGAAGACTGATACTAGTGATTGATTCTGTCCTCTTCGGTATTTGCATCAGCTTTTTAAGACTTTGTAACCTAGTAAGAACCAGTTGATTCTACATACATTCTTGTTTCCAAATTTGGCTTCTATTCCAAGTCAGCTGAGATTTTTTGTAGAAGAACGTTTTGCAAAATGAGGCAAGGTTACCAGATATTGCCCAAGTGCTTTATTATATCCCATCTTCAAGTAACCTGACCACTTTATCATATCCCATCTTCTTTTAAAGGGAGACAATGCTTGAACTGGAAGTCGGAAGTGAACTTTCAGTCCACTGAACTTAATACTTTGAACGTTTTCAGTTACACTTACACTACAGGTTAATGCATCCCATAGACTTCTGATCTGAATTTCTACTACAAGTGGTGCATCCTTTCAGTTTTTTAAGGTCAGATGTACACACACTATGAGTGTAAACGGAAGACGGTATTGTCACACAAAAATAACAGTTACATTGTACGTTATAAGCAAGAGCCAACATAGCAGGAATCATAATTAAGTTCAAACTGGCAAAGAAAAGTGTATGATGTAGCATAAACATTTGTTGGGTTTCAATGAAAGTCATCTACATGTGAGATCCAAAACAACACAGAAGCAAGAGTTTCTTGTGTTCTGTACACGTGAGACATACTTTTCAGGGAAATGTGTTGAAACTTTGTGTTTTCTGACATTTCAATCTAATTCACTTGTGCTTTGGTTTCTCACAGTTCATTCAAAAAGTAAATGAGAATAAGGAAAGCCACCAAAAGCACTGTGTGCATATCTTTAATTCTAATCTCACCATCTGGGGGTAACAATGAAGACAGAAACTTTTGAAAGAAAGAGATGTTAATAATTTCGCACATGGATCACACTGACAAACTGTGTTGTGCACCAGCTGAGCATTCCATGGTGAAGCACAGACTGATACTTGTGGTATTTTAAGCCTTTTCGAAGACACTTTCATGGTCACTCATGACTGGCAAATTGCAACTGTGCAGGCTGCAAAGAAACCAAAAGAAAATAAATAACTTTTCGTGAGGCAAAGTTAAAGTGGCGATACATAACCTGCTGTGGTTAAAACCATTTTGGAATACTCTTTGCTCCAAACCATGCTGACCTCTTTCTAATGGGTATTTCAAATGGAAACAGCGGCATTGCATATGAGTGACAAAAGGTCGAAGTCAACCTTTATTAAAAAAACAAAACAAACAACATCCACAAAAAAACATCTTTGAAAAAGGCCCGGGGTCCCAGGGCTGCCTAGGCCCTGATGGGGCGCAGGGTCAAGGCTGTGGTGAGAATCATGGGGGCAAAGCCCCCCAACTGAAATATAATCCAAGCAAGTTTCGAAGACCCTTTCTTGGTCACTCACGACAGGCAAATTGCAACTAACAATGCAGGCTGCAAAGAAAACCAAAGAAAACAAATAACTGCACACACACACACACACACACACACACACACACACACACACACACACACTTATCATACCCAATAAGCATCAACTCCCCTCCTATGCATGCATGCACTCACGCAATGATGCATGTATGCACGGACATACACAACACATACGCAGCATCAGTCACCAAAACAGTATCATTGGCATAACATGAGGGGGATTAAACAGTAACTGAACAGTAATTCAAGAGGCAGTCATGTTTGGAGTATTTCCATATATATTCTTCTTTATAATGTAAGACTGGTTTTCAAAGCATAAGGATAAGACCATTAAAATTTTAAATTATGTTATTGTGGGCGGTTGCAGAGAGAGAGAGAGAGAGAGAGAGAGAGAGAGAGAGAGAGAGAGAGAGAGAGAGAGAGAGAGAGAGAGAGAGTTTCATTCGAGAGAGTACAACTGGCTACACTGATACCTGGAATTCTATGGTTGATTTCACGCCTTTGTCAATTTGCTCATGAAAACACATTTTCTCGTTGTCAGGCAATTCGAATGTCAATTCTCCACAGAACACATCATGCGAAAAGAGACCTACGAACACACTACAAGAGCAAACTCCGTTCCATGATTTTGTTGGTAATGACAGTGTTTGCAGTTACTGTCAGTGTAAATAAGGAGAAAATAAAACGAGTCTCAGTCCAAGGAACACGCAAAAACTTGTCTGCTCCGCTTGTCGCCGACTGCCTGTTGCCAAAGATGGCGACCTCTAAACGTGGCCGGAAGTTGATAGGATTGATATTTCTGACTTGGCTGTTGGATTTGGATCTTAGAGTGATAGAGCAAGTCTCTTTCTCCCCCCCAAAATCAAAGAAGCCTTAAAATAGCCCACCTGTATAATTTGTGCACAAAAATTCCCATATTTTGATATTAACTAACGATCAGAAAGACATTTCCGACCTAAGTACAGTCCGTGTAGTTTTGCACATCCATACCACCAATTTTCCACATCTGTACCGGTCTTGTTAGGCTGTTAAAGTGATGGTTTCTATCCATGGATGCAAATTTGACCAAAATCTTGACTTGTTCAACGATTGAGACCTGAAAGGTCTGTTCGTAGATCCTCTATTAAACTTGTCACTCAGTGACTGTCATGCGTGGCTTGCAAACTGAGTATAAGTTCCCTCCCTCCCCCCCCCCCCCCCCTCTCTCTCTCTCTCTCTCTCTCTCTATGTGCGGCTACGTGACTTGCGTATTAGTGTGTGGCTTTAAGTTTCATTTTACTTTATTTCTCCTCATATTCTGTCCCCTTAACTGTAACTCTACTGTAGAAGTGCTTCCTTTGTGAGGGAGTGTATATTTTTATTTCAGAAAGGTGTACCATAAGTATACCATCTGGCCAAGGAGCCTACGGACATTTACTGTGAAGATTTTCTTTGTATATTGGGCTTTTTTCCCCCTGTTTTTGTGGCTTTTCATACGCTTCTAGTTTACTAAAGTTGTTACGGTGTGTAAACTAGCCCCGTTTTCTCCCTTTTATGTAATTTTTATTGTGTTCCTTGATTACACAAAACTTAACGTCGATTAACGTGCAAAATCGTCATCCCCTCTTATCATCACATCAGCACACAACTAGAAATGAGCAAGAACCAGTCTGCATGCCATGCAAAGAAGGACTCCGAATCTGTCACCTTAATATCCAACATGCAGTTAACAAGACATCAGATACATCAACACTGATTTGGAATCATGATAAACCTTTTCATATCTTAGGACTCTCTGAATCCAGATTAGCTGCACACATTAGCGACAATGATGTAACTATTCCAGGATACAACACAATCCGGAAATCCTACACTTGCGAAAGAGACGGGTCTTCTTATCTACATCAGCGAAACCCTCAGCTTCAAACGACTTCTACACCTAGAAAATAACGGTGTAGAATGTGTTTGGATAGAAGTTAAGCTGAAAAGAAACCCTCCTATTTTGGTTGGTTTCTGTTACAGGAACCCATCTGAAAGAATAAACTGGGTCGACAAATTTATTACGATGATGGATGCAGTCTCGCTTGAATCCAAGGAAATCATTTTACTTGGAGACTTTAACATAGACCTTTTGAAAGTACAAAACCAATGGACCCAAGCATTCAGTCAGTCTATTCAATCTGCATCAGCTCATCGAATCTCCAACGAGAATTACACCAAACTCCAAGACACTTATCGACCATATTTATGTTTCAGATAAAACTAACATAACAGAAGTCTGCGTCCCTGTTCTAAACTGTAGCGATCATTATCCAGTTTGTGTGTCACATGGTCAAAAAAAGGAGTTAAAAATTCCCAAAACGGGACACAAGACAATGACCTACCGTTGCTTTACAAGCTTTAACAACCAAGACTTTCTACATGACTTGCTCAACTCAAATCTCTCTCTTCAGTTTCAACATAACTAATCCAGATCTTGCAGTAGAATTTTGGATCAAAACATTTACTGAAATTTATGATAAACACGCTCCTCTAAAAACGATTAGAGTGCGACATGATCCTAAGCCGGCATGGTACACTAAAGAGTTACAGGAGGCAGGTTACCTTAGAGATATGCTTAAACAACATGGCTATGAAGAGGAATCTAGAAAACTGAGAAATGCAATAAATTCACAGAAAGCGCGCAGAGAAAAAATGAAATATTATCGAGAACTAATATCGTCAAACCAGAACCCAAAATTGCTATGGAGAGCTATTAACGAGCTTACAAACAATCAATCTTCAAAATCAACTGTAATTAAAGACATCTCTGTCGAACAGCTGAACACCCACTTTTGTACTATTGTCAATAAAATTGTCACGACAGATTCATCCAGATCAAACGACCTACAAAAACTGAAACAATATTGCCAAGATAAAAACATCAAGTCTGAACTTTATATTCCACCAATAACAGTTTTTGAAGTTTATCACTACCTAACACACCTAAAACAGTCAGGTACCTGTGGGGTGGATGGCCTGACGGCAAAATCCTCAAACTAGCAGCTCCAGCAATTACAGATACGTTAACATACGTCTCAATTTATGCATCGACAAAAATCATTTTCCCGACAGTTTCAAAAAGGCGAAAGTCATACCTATCTACAAAGCAGGTGACAGCTCAGACCCTGCAAACTACAGACCAATCTCAATCATTTCCACTATTTCCAAACCTTTGGAAAAACACATACACAAACACACATTACACCATCTAAATACATACCACTTGCTTCATCCAAGACAGTCCGGGTTTCGACACAACCATTCATGCCACTCAGCCCTAATCAACCTGGTTGATGACTGGCTAAATAGCATTAACAACACAACAGATATTGTGGTGTCCTATTCATTGATTTCAAAAAAGCATTTGATGTAATAGACCATAGCTTCTTCTTAGAAAATTAAAATTGTATGGCTTATCCACAAAAACTCTTACGCTTTTTCACTCATATCTCACAAATAGACAACAATGTGTAAAAATTAATACAACTTACTCTTCATTTCAAACACTTTCCTATGGCGTACCACAAGGCTCTATCCTGGGTCCCTTACTGTTCACACATTTACATCAATGATTTACCTCTCCATATCACATCCACCTGTGAACTCTTTGCTGATGATACAACAATACATACAAATCATTCTGATGTTACTGTTCTTGCACAAACTTTACAAGAAAGTGCGAATGACCTCGTCAAATGGACTGAACTAAATCACATGTCGCTTCACCCTCAAAAAACTAAATCCATGCTCATCACAACCAGGCAAAAAAGACAAAATCTAACTATTAAGTTTCTCCTGTACATCTTAAAAATGAACTTGTTGAACAGGTTAAAGACCTCAAAGTGCTAGGAATAACAATTGATAATAATATGAGTTGGCAAGCTCACATAACCTCACTATGCAAAAAAGTTTCACAGAAAATTTATCAACTCTCCAAAATCAAACGCTTCCTCGACCTGCATTCACGCAAGCTCTTTTTCCAGTCTCATATTCAATCATACATAGACTATGGATCTACTCTATGGGACTGTGCTAGCGCTAACACCCTCAAACCATTGTTAAGCCTACACAAGCGAGCTCTCAAATTAGTCCTCCTAAAAAGCAGTAGTCTTCTGGACTCGGACTATAAAATGATTCAAGTTCTCCCCTTAAGTCTGAGATTAGAATACAACAAAGGGATCATAATGCATAAGATTGTGTCTGGGAAGGCACCCTCAACATTAGTTCACAGATTCTCAATAAATTCCTCAAGGACTCTACACAAACTACATGTCCCTGTTCCTAGAATTGACTTATTCAAATCCAGTTTTAACATATTCAGGTTCCCGTCAATGGAACTCGCTCCCTGAATCAACCAAGCAACGCCAATGCATATCAACCTTCAAACACCATTACTTCAACCATCTTATGTGCCATTACTTGCATACTCCACCATAAATCCCACCAACCACCACCACCCTCTTTGCCTTATGTGTACCTGACTATTACGAAGTGTTTTTGTATTTGAAATGCACATGCATGTTATTTTGTTTAGTAAGAATGTCTTATGTGAGTACGACGATCGCGCGCGCGCGCGCGCGCGCGCGCGTGTGTGTGTGTGTGTGTGTGTGTGTGTGTGTGTGTGTGTGTGTGTGTGTGTGTGTGTGTGTGTGTGTGTGTGTGTGTGTGTGTGTGTGTGTCTTTCCTACTACCTCCTGCCCTCTTGTCATTCTATCGATACGCTTATATTCTTATGTGACTCTCTCTCTCTCTCTCTCTCTCTCTCTCTCTCTCTCTCTCTCTCTCTCTCTCTCTCTCTCTCTCTCACGGTTCGGCTTGAATAACTCGATTTATTATCCATATGACATCCCCTCCTACCCGTGGCGACTGGGCTATCATTATGCATTCCCCCCCTCCATTTGTGCTTTATTTTCTATTCCCCCCCCCCCCCCCCCCCCCCCCCCCCCCCAAAATCGATTGTCTTGTATCTCTGGAATTTTGTTGTTTTGTTGTTGTTGTTGTTGTTGTTGTTTGTTGTTGTTGTCAGATGTTCTAAGATGCTCTCTTATCGCACCCACTCTAGCCTCTTTCTCCCCCCCCTCTCTCTCTCTCTCTCTCTCTCTCTCTCTCTCTCTCTCTCTCTCTCTCTCTCTCTCTCTCTCTCTCTGCACCTTTACTCCACACTCCCTTCGCTCCTGCGTCTCTCTCTTTGCCTGTCTGTATGGGCTGTCTGTCTGTCTGTCTGTCTGTCTGTCTCTTTTTTTTTTTTTTTTTTTTTTTTTTTCTAAGTTTATCCCGTATTGTATTGTTGTTCTAGTCACTTTTGCATGCTTCCTTTGTTACCTCATCTTATTTTATATTGTTGACCTCTCTCTCTCTCTCTCTCTCTCTCTCTCTCTCTGTGTGCATTTTTACCCTCCATTTGCGCTTTATTTTCATTTTTTTTTCCCCTGGTGCTTTTACGAATAGTTTTGCTCATCATTGTGGAATTAGATTACCATGTTGCTATGTTGAATCGTCAGTATGAATGAGATGTGCTGAAATAATGTATGCATGACAAGGACAGATTGTAAGACTAGGCTTTGGCCTAAAATCTCTATCCTTGTGTATTTAAGATCACTCTCTCTCTCTCTCTCTCTCTCTCTCTCTCTCTCTCTCTCTCTCTCTCTCTCTCTCTCACGGTTCTACTGGGATG
>JADBJO010007096.1:92500-97500 GCA_016801955.1 Conus betulinus
CTGGTATCAAATCCATTTCAAACCATCCAGAATAAGAGTCTACAGTGACAAGGTACTGGTAGCCTTCCCAGTCGAAAATGTCAGCTGCAATAATGGACCAGGGAAGCACTGGAACCGGGTGGCTGATGAGGGGTTGTTTCTGAATTGCAAGCTGAACACTGAGAGACTGCGTTACTGATGTCTGGGCATATCTTGGGCCAATCAAAACATTTCTCAAGCGAGTTGTCTGGTGCGTTCAGTCCCCATGTGGCCTTTGTGCAGGACAGCTATGTATGCCTGTCTCAGGGTTGCAGGTATAACTCTCTTTGTCCTTTCATAATGACGTCATTCTCGACTATCAGCTCGTCACGGAAAGGGAAGTAGGGTTTTATATCTGGAGGAACGCTTTGTTCACGTTCAGGCCATCCTTCCTTGATGTAATTCGCCAATCTTTGCAGGGAAACGCCAGCCAGTGTCTCCTGCTGGAGTTCCGTCATCCTTGCAGGTGAAATGGAGAGCACAGTCATGACATCATATCTGAACTCTGCTTCTTCTGGTGCTTCTTCTGGGTATGCCCAGGAAAGTGTATCAGCAAGGTGGAGCTCCTTCCCTTTCTTGTACACAATTGCAGGTTGCATCGCTGCAGTTGCAGAAGCATTCTTTGTAGGCGTGCTGGCGCAGCATGAAGAAACTTCTTCACAATGCTGATCAGAGGCTTGTGGTCAGTCTCTACTGTCACCTGCCAACCATAGACGAAGTCATGAAACCTGCGGCATGCAAAAAACACAGCAGCTAATAGCTCCTTTTCTATTTGTGCATATCTTGTCTCAACATCTGACAAGGCTCGTGAAGCCAACGCCGCTGGTGCCTCTTTGTGCAGGCATGCTGCACCCAGTCCATTCTGGAAACATCAACTAACAGTACCACAGGCATTGCAGGGTCAAAGAATTTCAACACCGGGGGAGGATTTGCAACCTCCTCCTTTAAATGATCTAAAGCTTGTTGATGAGATTCAGTCCAGTCCCACTTCAAGTCATTGTGCAGTAGTTCACGTAAAACAGCTGTCTTTTCACTGTAGCCTTTGATAAATCTGCTTAGGTAGTTCATCATGCCTAGAAAGCGCAGCAGTGCGGTCTTATCTTCGGGTGGTGGCATTTTGCGAACAGCTTTAGTTTTCTGTGGGTCTGGCTGTAAGCCTTTTTCTGTGAACTTGTGTCCGACATAGATGACACTTGTGGTTCTAAACTTGCACTTGTTGAGGTTCAGCTTGAGTCCAACTTCACGTGTTTTTTCAAGAATATTTCTGAGGGGGCGCGTTATGCTCTTCTTTGGTTGCACCCCAGATTAGAATGTCATCCACAGTGATTGCACATGGGTAGCCCTCAAACAGTCTTTCCATTGTTTGTTGGAAAACTTCAGAGGCTGTATTTATGCCAAAGGACATGCGGGAGAACCTGTATCTGCCGAGTGGGGCGCTGAAAGTTGTGAGCTTGGAGGACTTATCCAACTTGATCTGCCAAAATCCAGCTTTCGCATCTAGGGTCGAGAAAAAAATTACGTTCCTGATCCTAGACACCACATCATCAGCTAGCCGTGCGCATTGGGTAGTGTGGTTGACGAAGAGCTTTATTGAGATCTGGGATCTAGGCAAAATTTTGACATCTCCATTTTTTTTCTGGCAACGACCATTTATGACACCCCACTCCGCGGGTTCAGTTTCACAGGTGATGACGCCTTTTCTCACCATGCTGTCGAGCTCTTCTTTGACTTTATTTTCCATGGCCTGGGGAAAAAAGATCCTTGCTGGTTTACCACTGAAGGAACACTGGGATCAACTCTCATGATGTATTAGGCTTCCTAACTGCTCGTCAAATAGAGCTGCATACTCTGTGGTTATCATCTCGCTGAAACCGTCATCACTTCCATTGCCTATTTCATGCACTGTCTTGTCCAGTTCAATCAAGTGCAGGTGCAATGCATCATTCAGACCCAGAATGGAGCTGGCCTTTCTGTCAATGACTTGAAATGTGATCAACTCTGTGGTGTTACCAATCCTGCAGCGAAAATTCACAGTGCCAAGTGTAGAGAATCCGTCACCACCGTATGCAGCCAGATTTACTGCTTTGGACCTGTTTGATACGCTCATTTACTATCACTCTGCTGTAGATTTCCACAGGTGGTACATTGCATTTGGCACCAGTGTCAATGTTCAACTTGACATCATGTGTGTTGATGTTTGCTGTGAGTGGATTTCATGGCGCTGTGGGTTTGTGTGAGGGCCTCAATTTCAAAAGCTGCCTCAGGTTCCTCGACACCAACAGCATTGATTCTTCCAGGTCTCTTTCTGCATGTGGTCTTGCAGACTTGGCACAGTGGTTTGGCTTTGAACAGGCGGAGCATGTCTTTCCAAATGCTGGGCAGAGTTCCTTCTTTCCTGGGTGCAATCGGCCACAGTATATGCAGGATTTCTCCTTTGTTACCCACGAATTCCCAACAGCATTAACTTCCGCTTGTTCTGTAATCTGTGAGCTGTGTGTCCTGTTGTGCCACCTGTATAATGTGTGCCTCAGCAGGTTCGTGAATTTGGCAGATTTGGATAGCTTTGCTGAGGGTTAGCTCTCTTTCTTTCAGCAGCTGCCGTCTCAAGGTGTCTGACGACACTCCACAGACAATTCTATCACGAATGAGTGAGTGAGATCCTTCAAAAGTCCATATTCATAATTATTGGCCAGAATCTTCAGTGACGTAATGAAGCTCTGCGCAGGCTCTGATGGTTGCGGAACTCTGGTATTAAATTTGTGCCGTTCAATGATGACATTAATCAGCGGATTGCAGAGTTGTCTGAACTTGGCTTTGAGCACCGTGAGATTCTCACGACTCTCAGCAGCCTGGACAATATCACCAGCATCATTTCTCACCTCTGCAGCATATGTGAATGTCTTTTCAACTGCCTCCCTGCCGGCTAAGTTAAAGCAAAATGTAGGCCTTTGTGCGCTCGTCTTTGTCACCGTATGCAGCCTGAACAAAGATGTCGAATTCAGCTTCAAAGTTTGTTGGGGTTTTTTTTTGTTGTTTTTTTTTCCCAATTTTCGGCCACGTTGCCCTCGAAGGGCAATATCTCTGGCTTGCACAAAGCTTCCATGTTTAAAAGCAAAGAGAAATAAAAAAAATATCTTAGTCTCTGTGCCACATACAGTAAACGTTCAGTGAGCGCGTGAATGCAGCTTCCCAAGTGTTTAAAAAAAAAAATTAAAAAAAAAAAAAAAAAAAACCAACAACAGAAAACGAATTATAGGTCAACTTGACTAGCTTTCGTCTACTTGCGCAAATGTAGGCGTTGGAGTTGTGCTTCTGACACCATGAAGCATGTGCTGTCGTTAAATGTCAATTTGAGAGCCCCAGAAAATAAACAGAAGCCTGGTGTCGCTGACGTGCTGACTACCAGTGTCCATCGCTGCCGGAAGTTCCCTTCTCCCTATTGGTATCAAGGCCGGCGTACGTTTACAAAACTAAAAGTGTCACATGACTGGTCTACACCCATAACTTATTACACCAAATGAACTCAACAAACACTTTGCAACAGCTTGCAGAACACCTTGTGCAAGAAAAGAATACTGAATCAATGAACTTCAAAAAACTGAAAAAAAAACCCATAAAAAAAAAAAAAAAAAAAAAAAAAAACTTTAGCAATGCTAACACATTCGTTCAGCTCCACTAGTTCTGCCAGTGACAGTTAGTGATGTTCACCAAGCTTTATGCCAATTAAAGCAGACAGGAAGTCGCGGACTTGACGGGATTGATGGAAAAATTCTGAAACTATCAGCATCTGTTCAATGTGAAACTCTTACCACATTTATATTGTATTGAGAAATGTCACTTCCCCGCTCAGTTCAAAGCGGCAAAAGTAACATCCATTTTCAAATCTGGAGACAAATCTGAGCCGTCGGACTACTGACCTATACCCATTTTGTCAGTTCTGTCCAAGCCATTGGAAAAAGACATAAATGAACATCTTTGCCACCATTTTGACTCCAATAACCTACTAAATAAAAATCAATCAGGATTCAGGAAAAATCATTGTTGTCATACAGCACTTACAGACCTAGTAGATCAATGGCTAGCCAGTATTAATGAAAATAAATATTGTGGCGCACTGTTTGTTGATTTTGCAAAGGCTTTTAATGTAATGGACAACAAATTGTTATACAGGAAGTTTTTATCATAATTTACAACAGAAAATACCTTACAACTGATAACATCATTCTCAGAAGACCGTCAACAAATCGTTTGTGTCAACAACAATCTATGAGAGAAGCTACCTATCCAACATGGCGTACCCTGGGATTCTGTGTTAGGCCCGTTGCTGTTATCAGTTTATATAAATGATCTCCCTCTTTACATTGAGGATTCATGAAAACTCTTTCGTGATGATACCACTCTCCATACAAGCAGCTCCACCTCAGAAGCTGTTTTCACTTCATTACAGAAGAATGTTGATATCTTAAGTACTTGGTGCAATGCAAATCACATATCACTGAATCCTAATAAAACAAAACTAATGCTGATAACAACAAGGCAAGAAGACAAAACATAGCCACGCAGCCTCCATCTGTTTTTGTCAATAATCAAAAATGGAAGTGGTGGATAACCATCGAGTTCTAGGCGAACATATTGATACTAATCTTTCTTGGTCTTATCACCTTTTCAGTTTATGTAAATCAATATACAGACAAATATATAAGCTGTGCAGGATTAAGCATTTCTGAAACCTTCATGCCAGGAAATTATTCCTACACGCACATATTCTCTCTTCTTCAATCAATTGTTGTTCAACACTATTTGATTCTGCTAATGCTAACGCTATGAAACTTCTTACCAGTATCTACAAAAGAGCACTTAAAGCAGTTCTTTTAAGATCGTCTAGTCTTAGTGAAGGGGATTATACTAAAGCAGGGGGCTCATCTGCTAAAAGAAATGTTTGCTGTCAACAAATGTTTGCCAATGCAAAAAAAACTGTCGTG
>JADBJO010007096.1:102500-119676 GCA_016801955.1 Conus betulinus
GACTAGTTCATATACGCTACACTTCATCCGCTAAGTTTTGAGACACACTTCACATTAAAAACAAAACAAAACAAACAAAACTGATGTATATTACAAGTAGGTAAGAAAAAGACAAAAGCTCACCAATAATTTCCCTCCCATACACCTAAAAATTGCACTTGTAGAACAAGCCACTCAGCATAAAGTCCTAGGACTAATGACTGAAAATAGTCTCAGCTGGAATCCCCTCGTAACTTTACTATGCAAAAGACTTTCCCAGAAAGTCTATCAGTTTACCAAAACCAACACAGTCTTGACTGTCATTCACGAAAACTCTTTTTCCATGCTCACATTTAGTCCTATGTTGATTGTTCGTCGACTATATGGGATTTCGCAAGTGCACACATACACTAAAGCCATTGATGAGCCTACATAATAGAGCGCTCAAATTAATCATTCTGAAGAAAACTAGCCTCGAAAGCTCTGATGATAAAGATCTTCACATTCTTCCATTTAGTTAGAGACTCGAATACAACAAGGGCTAATGATGCACAAGATTGTGAACAGGAATGTTCCAACCACTTTAATGAGCTGATTCTCAACATTCTCGTCTAGAAACTCTCTCAAACTCCATATCCCAGTCTCTAGAATTGACCAATTTAAATCAAGCCTAACGTACTCGGGCTCCTCTTTGTGGAACACCCAGAATCCATCGAACGAATTCGTTGTACAATTTTCAGAACATTTACCTTATCCATATTCTGCGGTAAACATGTTATTAACTAATACCAAGAAACTGTCTCAACAATCATAAATTCACCCGTTTCATGTACTTAACCATTAAATTGTAATGTATCAGGTATTCTTGTATGCGCTTTCGTTTATAGGTATGTATACATATGTATACAGCCTGGTATCCATAGAGAATCGCTGGTGCTGGCTGTGCGGCTGGGCATGCCTTGGTGTGGCTGTGGGTTGGGGAGCCAGGTTGAGGGGTACGAAGGGGTGATCTCACTGAAATGAAGCGTATGCTGTACATGTTGGGTAAAACTGGCATCCGTCGCCGCCTTGGTTCTTTCTGAGAACTCATTCCAGGTGCCGGCCACTTCTTCCCTGCCGGGTCAGAGTGTGATATCTGTCTGTCAGTGGAACTGGGCTTCACGTTTCAGAGGACTGTCGTTACAGTAATGGCTCGGTAATAATTAGGAAAGAAGGAGGGAAAAAAAAAGGGATGGGTGGGTGGGTAGGCGCGATCTCTCTCTCTCTCTCTCTCTCCCCCTCTCCCCCCTCTCTCTCCCTCTCTCTCTCCTCTCTCTCTCTCTCTCTCTCTCTCTCTCTCTCTCTCTCTCTCTCTGTGCGTGTGGCTAGTCTCTCTCTCTCTCTCTCTCTCTCTCTCTCTCTCTCTCTCTCTCTCTCTCTCTCTCTCTCTCCTCTGTGTGCGTGTGGCTAGTCTCTCTCTCTCTCTCTCTCTCTCTCTCTCTCTCTATCTCTCTCTTTCCACCCCCCCCTCGCTCCCCCCTCTCTCTCTCCCTCTCTCTCTCTCTCCCCCTCTCTCTCGCTGTCTGTCTGTCTGTCTTTGTCTTTCTCTCTTTCTGTCTGTCTAACTGTCTGTCTGCCCACCTCCCTCCCTCTCTCTCTCTCTCTCTCTCTCTCTCTCTCTCTCTCTCTCTCTCTCTCTCCTCTCTCTCTCTCTCTCTCTCTGTATGATGCTTGTGCCGATGTATTCAGTGACAGTTCACAATGAACATTAAAGAAGCAGGCTGACAGGCTGGTCGTAAGGAATGAACACAGGGACGTAAACTGTTTGTGTGTGTAGTACTGCATATTAGCACTACAGGGAATTCTGCTTCTTCAGCTGTTCTCTTTTCTCCAGCACAATATTCAGCGTGTAGATAAACGGGTTGAGTGCTGAATTGAGCGGCAACACAAAAACAGCCATGGCTACATTTACCTCCCCTGGAATGGGAATGTCAGCAGATGCCAGCATACCACACATTCCAATAGGAAACCAGCACAGAAAGTCAGACATAGCAATGGAGAAGAGTCGTCTGGCAATGATGGATTCTTTGGACCTGGTAGTTTTACCGTCTTTTATTCGTTTGTCCGCTTCCTCTGTTCAGTCATGGAGCCGGACCTCACTGACCAAAAGATGAGCGACTGACCAATAGCGATTAATATAAAGAGGATCAAGTTACAGACGATGATTACGCTGAAGGAATAAGTGTGACCAGCAAAATTAGCTCTGGTGACAGGAAGAGGAATGCAAATGCCTGTCTGGCGGTAGTATTCCCAGTGGGATGTTAATGGAAGCAGAGGTATGACTGCCAGAATAAATGCCAGAACCCACATCATACCACTGACTGCGTGTGCTGATGTGGCTCTGAATCGAATCTGACTGAAGGGAAAATGCAGTACCACAAAGCGGTCCAAGGTGATAAGAAAAATGATGAAAGCTGACATCTCGCAAGATAAAAAGGACAAAAACCCAGCGAGGCTACAAACAGGACTTCTTTTCCACTCACTTTCCCTCCAAACATACTCACCAGCATAGAGCCTGTCTGCCATCCCAATAAAACCCAAATACAAACCCCATCAAACAGTCAGAACACACAGATGAAGCACAAAGACGGAAAATCCAGTCTTCGTTCTCTCTAAGGAGCAACACACACGGTAGATAAGGCTACACATGTTCCCTAAGATTCCAAGGATACTAAACAGAAATATTGCAAACTGGTAGATACCAGATTTCAGTAAGTCAAGGCATGATGAGATTTCATCAAGTGGAGCCACACACTCACCTTGAAATAACGCTGGCAACACAGCAGTACAGCAGAGTTTGAAGTTGCTGGCATAAACAGTTGTCAGACGATTCATGCCTTTCATGAAATTGGGACTAAAATCAGGTGCAGCATTACCCCGCAGCAGGTCCAAGACACGGAGGTTAGAGAAGGCATTTTCTCCTTGCAGGAATTGGATCATGCCATGTGACAGGTCCAGAACCTCCAGGTCTGGTGCCGCAGATGATAGCACGTTCAAGTCGACGGAGGACATCTGGACTTGTGCCAGGACCAAAACAACCAGAGATCGCATAGGTACCCGTTCAATGTCAGACCACAGAGCTGATATTGGGTTACCTGCTAGTCTTAGTGTTTGCAGATGACGCAGTTGTACAAAACGGCTGAAATTTACATGATACAAAAGATTGTTACTTATGTCCAGGCTGTGAAGATTCGGTAACGCAAATTCGGTGACGTTAGTCCAACCACAAGCCTGAACACCTAGATAAATTAACATGATCATGTTGGCAATGTTAGCTTGATCAAGACCACTTCCCCTAGCATCCAGGTATCGCAGCTGGGGGGAAAGAGCTGGCGTGAAAGGTGTGGGCACACAGGAAGGCATGGCCAGAACAGGTACAGGACTCAGGGCATGTTGTATCACACACCAGTTCATCGTCACGGTAAGGACAGTGCGGCTGACCATCACACAGGTGATTCACGTGGACACAGACTGTTCTGTTTCTACCACGACATCGGTAAAACCCAGGGCAGGTGACATTCTCACAACCAGCTTCATCCTCATGACCTGGACAGTCATTGACATCGTTACAACCTGACGTAGACAGGTAGACAGTAGCCGTCATCTGGACACCGGAAGTGGGTGTCTGGACAGTGGCTGGTGTTTTCAGGGAGGGGGGTCACCGTGAACCCTCCAACACCGTCCAAGTTGACCAATGCTGGCGGCTTGATAGGCTGGTCATATCCCAAGTCACCAGACCATTGTATGTCCTTGTCTCAATCCCTCCTCCACTAGCATTTAACCATTTAACAGTCCTAAGGTGACCAACTGCATACTGATACTTTCATTGCCCCTCTTCCCTCTTCCAATACACAGTGCAGTAGTAGACAGAGATAATCAACACAAAACCCGTTTCTGTGCTCTATCGATGTCTGTCATATCCACACAAAAGTTTTCGTCATCCCCATTTGCACAGTCTTCACAAACGTCACACACCAGAGTGTATGATATGAACTCCCCTGGAGCACCACAGTAAAAGTATTGCAGCAGAGGTCTGATAGATATATCACAATAATTGTTGTACCATTCCACAGCATTGTCTACACTCCTACAGAGACTCGATGGGTCACAAGCCAACACCAGGTGCGTCAGGTGCCCTTAGGACAGGTCACGAGAGGAACAGGCCACGGTGTGGAATTCTGAGGCACAGGCAGAGTGATGAACGTGTTGACAGAGTGATTGTCTGACAAAGAAGGGAATTCACACTGAACGCCGTGTATCTCTCTCATAGCCTGTTCAAGGTCATAGAACATGTAGGCTGGCCTATGGCAGCGATGAACTGTTAGAACGCCACCCCCCTTTGGATCGTGAGTACTGTGTGTCCAAATAGTACGCCACACTGCCACTTGTCCACATCGCCAGGTTCGCATACCTTCAATCACAAACCACAATCATGAAGTTTAGAACTGGGAACACAGACAGACAGACACACCACACACTTGACACTTGCCGCGCACACACGCCGAGAGAGAGAGAGTGGGAGCCAAAGAGAGATTCAGAGAAGAGACGCGCTTTAACGCCGAGAGAGAGAGGAGAAGGAGAGAGAGAGAGAGAGAGAGAGGAGAGTTCCCCAGGACACAGAGATGAACACACACCAAGGTCTGTAGAATTGATTGTTCCCCCTTGTTGGTCCAGTTTCCCAAACACATTGATTTTGTAACTTATTTTGTTAAATCGGCTGTTCTTATCACCCTAAATAATTTTTTTTTGAAGTTATGTCATCTATAAAGTTTTATTATATCAGCACATCGCCGTTAAAGTCGGACAGATATGAGTAATTTTCTACTGTGAACAAGATACATTTCTACATATTAGCAGCAGTGAAAACTCAGATATATATATTTATATCTATATATATATATATATATATATTATATATTATACATATATTATATAGATAGGATAGTATATATGAGTATTTTTTACATGTTTAAACTCTGAGCATTTGCATATTGAAGAAATACTAAGGTCACACAAGTATATGCATTTCACATTCAGAAGAAGATGGTTGCATTTGCAGCTGTACTGTGGACACACCGATAGGGTAGTGGTTAGACTGAGAAGGTGTGTATTTGTTCTGTACTGTGGACACACCAGATAGGTAGTGATTAGACTGAGAAGACTGTGTGTATTTGTTCTGTACTGTAGACACACCAGATTGGATAATGGTTAGACTGAGAAGACTGTGTGTATTTGTTCAGTACTGTGGACACACCAAATTGGATAATGGTTAGACTGAGAAAACCGTGTGTTTGTTCTTAACAGCCCCACTGAAAGGCATGCACGTGCATGTAATTAAACCCTGGATAATCTTTTTGAAGACAAGGTGTGCTTTCAGTTCTTATTTGGCAGTAACTCTCTTAGGATATAAAGATTGTAAGAATTGCAGAAATTGGATGGATATTTCACTGTTCACACAGCGTGCTTGCAACGCAGGACCTTTCATGTTATGATATGAAATAGAGAGCCTCACAGTTCCTCATGCACTGAAGGAAATCCTATGAACATTTTTTTTTTTTCATTTATATTCGTTGTTTCTTTTTGATGAGACAAACATAAAACAAAATCATTCACGCCCTCATTACTGCTGCTTCTTGAAACCATGCACACCAACTAAAATGAATTTAATAAATGAAACTAAACTAAAATGAAATAATAATGGAAGATGAACGATGTAGATTGCATGGAACGCCTAAGATTGTGCACTCAGCTTCTCAGTAAATGACAGTGTTGGTTAGCCAATAGGACATCTGTAGATTGTGAACTCAGCTTCCCTCAGTAAATGTGAACTCAGCTTCTCAGTAAATGTGAACTCATCTTCTCAGTAAATGTGAACTCAGCTTCTCAGTAAATGTGAACTCATCTTCTCAGTAAATGTGGACTCAGCTTCCCAGTAAATGACAGGGTGGGTTAGCCAATAAGCATCTGCAGGAAACGATGAGTGCAGGTCTAAACAACTGTAATCTCATGACCTCTGCCACGCCCCCTCTCACACTATATGAGAAACATCTGGTTAGCTCCCTTTCTGTTCATAGCCATCATAGGCCCGCTTCCCCACCACCCCCCCCCCCCCCCGCTTCCCTCCCCTCCACTGGTTTTCATTCTTTCCTGTCAAACATAATAACACTGATCCTGACTGGTTCACATAGCCATCATAGGCCCGCTTCCCTCCCCCCCCCCCCCCCCCCCCCCCCCCCCCCACGGTTTCATTCTTCCATGTCAAACTACACTGATCCTGACTGGTTCACATAGCCATCATAGGCCCCCCCCTTCCCTCCCCCCCCACTGGTTTCATTCTTTCCTGTCAAACATAACACTGATCCTGACTGGTTCACATAGCCATCATAGGCCCCCCCCCCCCCCCCCCCCCCCCCCCCCCCCCCCCCCCTGGTTTCATTCTTTCCTGTCAAACATAACACTGATCCTGACTGGTTCACATAGCCATCATAGTTCCCCTGGTCATTCTTTCCTGTAACATAAACACTGATCCTGACGGGTTCACATAGCCATCATAGCCCGCCCCCCCCCCCCCCCCCCCCCCCCCCCCACTGGTTTCATTCTTTCCTGTCAAACATAACACTGATCCTGACTGGTTCACATAGCCATCATAGGCCCGCCTCCCCCCCCCCCCCCCCCCCTTCCCCCCACTGGTTTCATTCTTTCCTGTCAAACATAACACTGATCCTGACTGGTTCACACATAGCCATCATAGGCCCGCCACCCCCCCCCCCCCCCCCCCCTTCCCCCCCCCCACTGGTTTCATTCTTTCCTACCCAACATACACTGATCCTGACTGGTTCACATAGCCATCCCCCCCCCGCCTCCCCCCCCCCCCCCCCCCCCCCCCCCCCCTCCCCTTCCTGGTTTCATTCTTTCCTGTCAAACATAACACTGATCCTGACTGGTTCACATAGCCATCATCCCGCCTCCCCCCCTCCCCCCCCCCCCCCCCCCCCCCCACTGGTTTCATTCTTTCCTGTCAAACATAACACTGATCCTGACTGGTTCACATAGCCATCATGGCCCGCTTCCCCCCCACTGGGTTTCATTCTTTCCTGTCAAACATAACACTGATCCTGACTGGTTCACACATAGCCCATCATACCCCCCCGCCTCCCCCCCCCCCCCCCCCCCTTCCCCCCCACTGGTTTCATTCTTTCCTGTCAAACATAACACTGATCCTGACTGGTTCACATAGCCATCATAGGCCCGCCTCCCCCCCCCCCCCAACCCCACCCCCACTGTCAAACATTCATTCTTTCAGTCAGACATAACACTGATCCTGATTGGTTCACACAAACCCATAACATGCCTGTGCATTATTTGGATCAAAACAGACTTGTGACCAGATGTTGAAAAGCGATCTGCAATTTGCTGTTACCACATGCCCTTAAGTAAATACATTAAGAAAACAGGTGGCTATTTGGATCACCACTTGTGACACAGACACTTGAAAACTACCATCTGCATGTGCAACTACCAGGCATCAGTCCACCACAGCTTTTTTCCACTCTGAGACACTCTCCAGTGTCTACCATAGCATCCGTCCACCACAGCTCTCCCTGGCAGAGATCTGGGAGGCACGCTCATCTCTCTGACAGACGTTATCCCAATCCTCTCCCTCGCCATGAGAACTGACAGAACTCGAACGATGTCGCATTGTGCAGTTCAGTTGCAACACACTTCAAGATTCGACTTGAGTTTCGACCTGCTACACACCATTTGCAGTGAGACATGCACAAATCCAACACAAGTTGAGAGCAGCAGCAAGACGTGCTCACCCATGGCCTGTCGGTGCCTTGAGAAATATGTCAGGACATTTGCTGGGCTATCCAGCCTTCAACTGTTTCCCAGTCCATGTCTTTGTTGACACTGGATTAACAAAGTCCGCGTCTGTGCCAATACTGCAGCGTTGTCAGCTACTCAAATGGACCCTTATATCCCTCTCTCTCTCTCTCTCTCTCTCTCTCTCTCTCTCTCTCTCTCTCTCCTCTCTCTCTCTCTCTCTCTCTCTCTCTCTGTATGCATGTTTTATGTATGTATGTATGTATGTATGTATGTATGTATGTATGCATGCATGCATGCATGTATATACGTATGTATGTGTGTATTTTTAACATACATATATAATACAGCATAAAATTGTTGTTTTAACAACAACAATTCTATATTGTATGTATGTATGTATGTATGATTTTTTTTTTAACTATTGAAAAAAAAAAACGTTTAGCTTGACTTGTTCCTGATTTATGAATCCCCCCTCCCCCTCTCTCTATCTCTATAAATACTCCTGAAGTTTTGATTTTGTTTGACAGTCGTTTTTCTTAAGTTTGAATCATACTGACGAAAATGAGCATAATAAACTAAGCTTATTCTAGAAAATGAATGTGGTAGATAATGGAATTTTTCACTACAGAGGTTTGTAGCAACACCATGATAATGATTTCCATTCCATTCTTTCCTACATAGACAGTGGACCCATGTCATTAAGGCTCTTAGGCTGTTGACATTAAAGGTTGTCATTGTCATTGTCTTTATAAATGCTCTGCCTCTGCCTCTGCATCTCTCTCTCTCTCTCTCTCTCTCTCTCTCTCTCTCTCTCTCTCTCTCTGAATGTGTCTCTCTCTCTCTCTCTCTCTCTGAATGTGTATGTATGTATGCATGTATATCTACGAACTATCAAATAATAATAATAATGATAAAGAAATAAAAAGAAAAGGAAAAAAAAAAAGAAAAAGTTAAGCTGATATGATTTAGGAATTCTCCCCTCTCTCTAAATCCTTTCTCTCTGTCTCTCCCTCTGTCCCTCCCAACCTCCCTCCCTCCCTCTCTCCATCCTCCTGCTTCTGCTCCTCCTCCTCCTCCTCCTCCTCCTCCTCCTCCTCCACGTCTATTAATCCCTGCCAGTCTGACTGTCTGTTTGTCTTTTTTCTGTGTGTCTGCCAGCCTGTCTGTCTGTCTGTCTGTCTCTTGTTTATGGTTGTCCAAATTGTAATTTTTGTCAATTTTGAAGGTAAGTAACTTTTGCTTTTAGATATGCACATCACTTACAGCTATACCTGTCTTTTTATGCACGTTGTTTACTATTGAATGACACTAGTTTGAAGATAATGCATTCATTGAAAGGAAATTGACAACAGCTCAAACAAAGAGGGAAATTGCAAAATCAATCGTACAATTCAGTTTGCACCAAAACAATGCTGAGCATTGTGTCATGAAACTTAGTAAGAGCTGAGCAGCTCAAGACTAAAATCAGTGTATGTGCTGAGCAAGTAGTTCTAGAGATTGAGCTATTTCATTGGAAGCACATACCAAGATGTCAACTGGGATAGAAGTATCTGCACTCTAAGCACACTGTTTCACACTGACATTTGGGCTTCATATCCCTGCTTGAACCGTGAAGCTCATAGGTGGTCTACAGCGCTTTGGGCCTCTGCCTGTCGGCACTGGTTGTGTGTGAAAGTAGAAGGTTCACTCTCAGAGAACAAGAGCTCTAACAAAGATGACCTTCCTCACAGATATTCAGACAGCGTCTGTTTGGGCTCTCATACCAAAAGGGAGAGGAGTCATTATTGTCTTCTCGTCTTTTTTGTTAGATCAGCTTAAAGAGATTGTAGTGCCAAATGCCCTTCTGGGATATATTATCTTGTGCGAGATGAAAACACATCACCAACTGCCCCAGCACAAGCATGTTCATACCACGCCCAGACTATGAGGAAGACAACATTCGAAACATTTTTTTGTTGTTGTCGTTGCTAGTGAGCTATTGCTGCATGAAGAGATTTCTGCTCAGTGCAGCTGCATGCAGTTAATATGGAAAGGGACTGGAGTAATGTCCATCACCACCTACATAGTTATGGTTATGCAATGCATACCCACACAACGTTTCTTGGGAGTCTGGACTACCGGCACCAACCCTATCAGATCCTGTCCTACCATCAGATCCTCTCCTATCCTTTGAACTTGAATCATGTCATGCACTTAAGATTACTACTTCCTGGCTGAACTCGATTTTGGCTCATGCTTTCTCTTTCTGCTTTCGTTGAGTCTTCATCGGGTCCTCGGTTCAGTTTGATATCCCCAGAGCTTTGAAGAAGAAAGGTGACCAGAAAGAAACTGGGTGAAAGATAGACAGGTGCTACAAATTGTCAATGTCGTTACGTCTTTCCGTCTACACTGTCGCACTCATTTGCACTGAAGTTTGAACCAACAGGGACACAGCCATTGCAAACACTTTTGAACACTGAGAGGGATGCTAGCATGATTAGAGTCTTTACACTGACTTCAAACATACTAACGAAGACTGATTTAAAATGATGGGAATTAAATGCAGTGCTGACTTGAAAATGTGTCATGTGTCATGCCTGTGAATTATGTTCATCCCAGAGAGAGAGAGAGAGAGAGAGAGAGAGAGAGAGAGAGAGAGAGAGAGAGAGAGAGAGAGAGAGCAGAGACAGAGAGAGAGAGAGAGAGACAGAGAGATAGATCGACAGAGATAGATAGAGAGAGAGAAGAGAGAGAGAGAGAGAGAGAGAGAGAGAGAGAGAGAGAGGGGGGGATAGAGAGAATCTATAAATAGTTTCCATAATTATTATAGCCTCGTACACAGTACAAAACACACACACACACACACACACACACACACACACACACACACACACACACACATTTCGAATTATAGTCATCACGCCAAATCCTCATTACTAATACCCCGCCATCACGCCGTCAGGTTTCGAGTCACCTGAGACACACTGGGTGGACTCGATAGATGACGGCGGTTTTGACACAATGGATTTGAACAGGCGGGTGGGGCCTGCTGGATTGGACCGATACCGTACCCCTCTAATGGATTTCACCCTGTAGGTCCTGGATCGAATCATATATTGGGTTTGCAACGTATATCAGTGTCACAGGTCAATACAGATCTGTCGGTGAATGTCAAATAACTCAGTTGATTGGAATAGTATACATGAAGTTTGCTAATACTATCAACAACAAAAGCAATACAAAACGAAACAAAACAAAAAAAAGAAAAAACAAAACCTTTAGTTTTGAAACACTATGCAGACCCAAGGCCATAAACGAACGTGCATTTCTTATATGCTTTTTCAGTGTGATGAATAATGGGATATAAGATGACCAAAATTCAGGTTGGGAGTGAAGGGGGTGGGCGTGGGTAAAAGAGGGGTGTGCGACAAAGGGGCTTGACATATCCACTAAATAACCTCCCTTTGGCCTTCTGCCCGCCTCATCCATTCATTCAGTAAAGCTGGTTTTGGTATCACAGGCGTCGTGTCATCTACAGTTTGTGGAGAGATTTGGTCAAAAGTTTGCTCAGCAAACTAAAGTGATGGTGTGGAGGGGTAAAGGGGTGTGCAGGTGAAGACAGGCAGATGGTGGTGAGTGCAGGAACCAAGGGACCACGGCCAGGCAAGGAGACGCAGAGGACGAAGCAGAGTTTTTCTCCTGTTATTCTCTTTCTTTACCAAGCTCAAACCAGGAACACAGCCCTGGGAGCACTCTCTCTCTCTCTCTCTCTCTCTCTCTCTCTCTCTCTCTCTCTCTCTCTCTGCACTCAGCGCACTCTCTCGGGACACTCTCTGGGCATGCTCGGTGACCCTCTGGGTCCTATCGGCCTGTGGCCCTTAAGGACAAAGGTTCCTGCAGACATATGTCTACATATTTGTGGCAACTGCTGTCATCTGGCAGTGGTAGGTAGGTTTCAATGGGGGTCGTCGTATTCGTCTCCCAGAGCTCGTGTTGGCTCAATTCTGGTCGTTATCCTCTTGAATGCTGGTTCAAGTTTTGGTGAAATTGTTCTTGAACGTTGTTTTCACTTTTAAGTTGCGTGTGTGTGTTGCCTGCTCCCCCAAACATCATCAGGCTGTCTTCAGGGCCACCGGGCGGCCTTCTTCATGCTCGAGTGGCGATGGTCCTGTGCCGCGTGAGGCCGCCTCAAGGAGGAAGCAGGACGAAAGTCGCTGGAGCGCTGCACGAGCCCCTAAAATTCGGCGGGCGCTCGCTGACTGCGGCCGAGAGGGCAATTTTTCAGCCCAACCCCCTAAGGAGTGCCCCCGTGTCTGCCACCCCTCAAAACAGCACGGTGTCCTCCAGGCCACGGTAGTCGCAGTAGGCAGCGCTCCTTCGCCAATCGCCCCACATCTCCAAGAGCCGTCCCCCGGCGACACAGGCTAGACCCGCCGTCACCCACATGGCTGGAAGGTTGTCTGCGCCGCCCGACACTGATCTCTCACATCAGTGTCCCTCAAAGGAGAGCTGCCACACTCTCCCCTGGCGTCCACTGCTATGCCACACTCAGTCCACTGCTCGCACTTTACGCAGCGCCTCAAATATATACAGCTTGACGGACCGCAAAGCAGACAACGCAGCGCCGCACGCAAAATGAACCTCGCGAGACAGCAAATGACAAAATTTGTGCTATCTGCTGCAGTTTCTGCGTTGTCTGGCTCGCCGTACGTTCAAAGTGTCCAAACATATTAGACATCGATGAAAACCTTAGAACCCAAGGAATAAAATGCAATAAGTCATATATTTGACTATTCTGTAGTGTATAAAGTTATTGATGATTAAAGTCCGAGAATGAACCCACTTTTAAACGAGTCTACGTCATATTTTCCTCTATTTCGATGAAAAATATACTGAACAGCATGGAATATTTTGTAATGAAGTAATAGCTGGCATTTCGCTCTTTTTATACATATAAATTTCATTATCCAAGATGCCGTCTGAGCGGAGAACTTTGTGTTTAAAATTTGATTGGACAACACAACTTGCCTCCAACACGATCTTCGATAAAATGTTATTCTGTTGGAAACGGTCCATCGGATGATAATTTTTTATATATTTTCAGTTGCTTCTATCATAGAAATGGAGTCATTAAAAAGATAGGGAAGTCTGAATTTCATAAAACGACAATTTAGATCGAAACTCCGACAATGAACAAAGAAGGCGACTTGCTCAAGGGACCGGCGCCGTCAGTCATTTCGTATAGTCGCAAGCTTGTACAGAAAAGATCATAGCCATGCGATATACGAAATGAGAGCTTATGGGCTTTACTTTCAATGCGCTTTCATGGATTCTTTGGATTCTCTCATACTTTTTGTGAAATCAAGAATTGTTTACGGTTTGTTCATCAGGCAGTTCAAAATGGCGCCAAGATAAGTTTGTCGAAATACAGTTTTTAGGGAAAATATGGGCTTCTCAATCCAGCATGATTGTAATGAATGAAATACATTAATTTTTGTGACTAGAGCGACATATACACAACTATACAGGTTCTGAGGTATTAATGATTTAAAGAATTTACACAATTAAAAATTGAGATTCAACCAAGGGAGGTAAGGGGGAAGATAACTCATGAACAAAATATCTCGTTTACGACGGGCGACCAAGAAATATACACTGTTAGCACCCAGCTACACTAAAACCGCAAAATGTTTCATTATGTCAGATGCAGATTGCATTTGCATAAATTCTGCATGACCAATAAGACCCAACTGCAGCAAGATCAGATCCGGTTGATAATAACCCCACCCCCCCCCCTTCCCTATTCCCTCACGTCAGCCTTGGTCCAGAGTTTGCTACTTTCCAATGGTTGTCTGGTCACACACCTGATGGAGATGCTACTTTCCAACGGTTGTCTGGTCACACACTGATGGAGATGCTACTTTCCAACGGTTGTCTGGTCACACACCTGATGGAGATGCTACTTTCCAAACGGTTGTCTGGTCACACACTGATGGAGATGCTACTTTCCAACGGTTGTCTGGTCACACACCTGATGGAGATGCTACTTTCCAACGGTTGTCTGGTCACACACCTGATGGAGATGCTACTTTCCAACGGTTGTCTGGTCACACACCTGGTAGAGATGCTACTTTCCAACGGTTGTCTGGTCACACACCTGGTAGAGACATCTTTTCCCAGTGGAGGTGGTTCTAACGAGTTCTAACGCTGGGCCAAGTTCACTGACAGCCGTCTGATGCGGCCAGTCACCAGTTCATTCCACGTAGCTTCAGATGGGAGGGGTTAAAGTATAGTCAAACCCACGAAGGGGCGTGGGGCAGACTTCAACTTCAAAAGGGGTGTTCACCACACACGGACACACACACACACACAACACACACACACACACACACACACACACACACACACACAGGTGCATGGTTTGTTTTTTTCCAGTTCTGTCTGAACAACTAGTTTGTTGACCTGTCTTTCTGGCCTCAGAGTGATCGACTGGAAATGGAGCTTTGCTCTGTCAGATAAACATGCCAAAGGGCAACAACTCCCCAGCAATCACTAGGTTCACTCGACCATTTCTCCCACAAATAGTACGGCTGGAATTGTTGAAATATGCTCACTTATGCATTCTTTCGGTAACTGTAAAACTCTTGGAATATTTTCTGATTAGAGACACTCTGATCCATGACAGACAACAAACACAACAAAGAGAAAACATGTTATATTGGAACATGAGTGAGTGTTCTTCTCTCAATGTGGGGCCCTTAAATGAAGATTGTTCCACGAAAACACTTGGTTGGTGTCACAGCAACATATTGCTGTTACGGGATGGAATGGGTGGTGTCTGCGGGTGTCTGACTGTCGACTCTCACACAGAAATTATGGATGTGCGCACGACTTTTCCAATTCATATACACACACCCACTCCCCGAACATTGACACGCCGAGCAACAGAGCAACACTTTTTTTTTTTGTTCATGCTGCCGAGCCATCAGACAATCATATATATATATATAATAAATGCAAGAACATCAATAGTCGCACGCCAACCACAAGGCATACACACAGAACTAACTCTCTCTCTGTCTCTGTCTCTTCTCTCTCTCTCTCTCTCTTATATATATATATATATATATATATATATATATATATTATATATATATAATTATAAACAAAGGGTGATAAGCATTCATATCTGTAGTGGTAGATCATTCTGCCTAACTAACAGTATGTGCTTGAGTAGGTGAGTGGGGAATAATAAATGCTTCTCAAAATGAACCTTCAGCAAGCTTATAGTCTCAAAGGGGGGAGACAATCTCCAATGGGGAGGAAGCTCACTAACATATACAGATACTGGTATTTGGAAACCTGATTGTTTCTCCTCAGTGACCGCGGAAAGTGGTAATTTGACTCCTCTGCCTTTTCGGCCTTTTACAAAACATACTACGGTATTGCACACCAGCCTTTTTTCTGGATAGTATTCTTGTTAAAAACCGAAAAAGACAGAGGAGTCATAACGCAATCAACAATACCCTCGTATCTCCAGAAACCATACAAAGATGATACCCCGTTACGCTGAGACGGGAAACCAACTAAACAATAAACCTCATTCACCAACACAAAACAATCGATTCTCTCAAAAAGAAAGTCTGTAGACGTGTCCTAACTTAATAACTGGGACAGTACAAGGGGTTACAAAAGAAATCCTAACCCTAGTACAATTTCGAAGGTAAATGAGAAAGTGTTCTACGGGGTTACTAGATGTTACGGATGGAATGGGTACACGTCTGCGGGTGTCCGACTCGCACACAGAAATTTATGGATGCATGCACGACTTTTCCAATTCACATACCACAAACCCCACTCACCCGAAACATTGTCAACCAGGCAACGCTTTTTTTGTTTTATGCTGCTCGAGCCATCAAACATATATCCAAAAATGCAAGCACATCAATAGTCGGCACGCCAAGCGCAGGGACACACGCAGAACAATTATATATATATAACAATTAGGAAGTGATGGGAGAAAACACGTGTTATTATAACAATGACTTGGCAAAGATTTGAATAACCAAAAAAAACAACTGAAGATGAAGTAAATTGGGGGGGGGGGGGGGGGGGGGGGGGGGGGGATTTAATTTATCCTGTATAGAAACCCTTCACGGGGCTGTCTGAGGAAACATCATATTCCCCCTTCGAAGCAATCTATTTGTATTGCCTACTCCTAGACCTTTGTATTTGCCTATCCTTGTTTGCCTGCCCTAACCTTTTGTATTGCCTACTCCCTAGCCACGTCGTCCCTGGATCGGGACACAACCGGGATCTGCTGATTGTTAGTCTGCGGTCTTGGTTCACATAAAGACACACCACACGTCCATAATTCTGTGGTGTCTCATACCAAGGGTAAAAAAAAAGCCAACAGCACCCCCCAAAGCAGTCCCACGCGGTAGTATGGCACACAACGAAAAGTGTAGAGAGGAACAAAACAAAAAGTTTGCTGAAAAACTAAAAGCATTATGCAAAACAGTCTACAATGTAGGGGGACAATCCTTTGAGCTCGTGCTTTGATGTAGCCATTCACGAAGGAGTAGACCAAGGAGATCAGGCCATCCCCCCCAACAGATATGATGAACAGTGTGACACCGTGGTCCAGCCTGCTGTTCAATATCTAAGCAGTGTGAGTGGCTAAGGCTTGTACCGAGCAGCTTTACGTGGATTTCTAAGAGATGCACTCCCACTGATTGACCAAACATCATAATGCTGAACATTGCACCAAGCACATCATCAGCTGACCCTTAGGTAGGGGAAAACCAAAGTGCAGTTAAACAATTTTTCTGGCAAAGATTTACATTAAAAACCTGAATATGAAGGAAATGGGAGAATAAATATAAACATAAATATTACATTACTCACTAACAACACATTTCCGCTGGGTCCCGCTCTTTTGCACTGTTGTTCCTCTCAGTGACCGCGAAAAGTGGTCATTCTGCTCTGCCTTCGGTTTCCGCAGCCAGATACCGAACAAGGTGGGTGTCCTCCCCGTCGGTTGTTGCGAACACCAAAAAATCCCCCCGGTGACCTCAGAGCCCAGAGCCCCTCAGAAAAGCACACACAGCTCCCTTTTTTTGGACCACGTCGCCCCTATCCCCCAGCTCCTTCAGCCCCGTGTGCAGGACCGATATAGGACAGCAATCTGAAGGAACAATATAACCCAGCCCCACAATATCTCCCGGCTTACGCCCCCGCGCCTTCCCTCCCCCCTCCCGCGCCGTAGTGGCGCACCGCTGCAAGGCACTCTTGGATCTCACCAGTGCTCTTCTGTCCGCTTGGACAATAGGGCGAGGGGGCGCCGGGCGTG
>JADBJO010007097.1:0-2500 GCA_016801955.1 Conus betulinus
AGAGGATTTATTTGTAAATATACAACATGCTACCTGATGCTGAGGATAGTGAGCGTGACACGTCATAGTAATAAAAACTGTGTAGCAAGCAACAAAGCGCAAGGTACAGATCAATCACAAACTTTCAAGAAATGTCTGTTTCTCTAAACCAGGTCAATTTTTGTTCTGTCAAGCGGCCGACATAATTAAACTCAGGGTAAATAGGGAAGGCTGTCCGCTTTATTTTTTTTTTTAATTATTATTATTATTTTTTTTTGCTGTTGACTTCATAGCTCCGCCATGAAGGAACTTTCGCATTTCGGATTAAACACACACACACACTTGCGTGCAAAGTTCTGCAGTTCGGGAACACAAGGTTAAGTCACAGTTTGTGGCATTTTGTCCATGGGTCCACAAGAGAAGGTTCCCCAGTCTCTGAGAGAGACGTACGCAGGGGCGGAACTTCCCAGGCAGAAGCAGAGAACCTAGAGCACTATACTCATTATGGGACTTTAATCTTCAGTCTTTTGACCTTAATACCACACAGCCATGACCTGATTTGGAGCGGATCAGTCACCTGGGAAGAGGACGGCCGGTGTTACAGAGAATATTGACTCCTAGAAATTTGACTCCCCCGGTTCTTTTTTTCTCCGGAGAAAAACGAATCGTTCAGTTTTCTACAGGTTTTGGAGTCAATATTCTACGGAGAATTTTGACTCTTTCTGTAGAATATTGACTCCCATGGTTACGGAGAATATTGTTGACTCCCGTAGAAAAAATGGCTCCTGTGTCAATTTTAGTTGCTACTATGTTTGATTTGTAAGTATACATACGCATCTTGATAATCATTCATCCATCCCAATATTCTTCTTATAAAACACACTGATTCATTAATTTGTAGATTGTTTCAGTCGATGAATTTCAAAATTATCTATTATTTATTATCATTAGTAGTAGCAGTATGTCATTATAATCGTCCGTTAGTGTGAATGCATATGTTGATGTGAGCGTGCGTGTTGGGTTAGCACACGGCGCTTTGGGCTAAATTCATTTGGGACTGCGCCTGTCAACATCTTTATCATCATCAACATCATCATCATCATCATCATCATCATCATCACTTCTGTTGTTGGTGGTGGATTTTTGTTTGTTTGTTTTCTTGCTGACGCTGCTGCTTTTTTTTTTTTTTTACAACTATCACTGTTTAATGCAGATTGTTATTCTGATATCAGGTAGAAAGGAATAGATAATGACCACTATTGCGGTCTCTGGTCAAAGTCCTGTCATTGCGGCAAGTTGCAAGGAACACAGCTTCGTTTTGTCGGCTAAACGACATCCGTTTTTCAGACTGTGAAGTTACGATAAAAGCGCATAAAGACCGGAACATGTCGCAGGACTTCTAACACGCCGACACGGCCAAGGCATTAGCTGAGCCTGTCTATGCTCATGCCAAAAGTTCAGCAACCGAGCTCTGAAAACAAGGAATCAATGATTTTTATGTAGTAATCAATAAGATTTTTCAGACTATGTGTTTTACACGAAATGGTAGTTCATTTTTTTTTTTAATTTTTTTTTAAAATTTTTTTTAAGACGAAATGATAGTTCATTAAATGTTACAAGGGTGTGCATTTGAGGAAAGGTTATCAGACTTGGCAGTAAACTTTCATTATTGGAACCTTGCATGTGTTTTGAAAAAAAAAATATGCCTATCTGAAATAAACTAGCAAAACTATCTGGCTCTGGTAGCATGCAGGATGGGTACAGTCATGTTGGTTGATCTCCGCATCAACAGGTCTCCCGTATGATTATTTTGACAGTTTCGCAGCGTGCAGGATGATGCAGGTCGATCGATCTCCACTATAAAATATGCTTGAAAGGATCCTGGGTCGATGATTGACTATGGTCTGAACTTCTGTCCAATTTTTGAGAACCGTGTCAGCATGCCTACTCACACACAGAGACATACAAGCATACACACCCAAAAATACATAAGAACAAGCAAGCCAAAATATGAAATAAATGAAGTTGAAAAAGTAAAAATCAATCAAACCAGACAAATCCTGCAGAAACTGTGCATTTACGAACTCAGTAATCAAGTAAGTTTATACATAGATCTATCGACATGGAGACCTATATTGCTGTGCAGATCCACTAATGCGCGGAACTACCAAACAATCCAGTCAGTGTGCTATGCAAATGCAACGAGAGGTTGTTCATTGTAATCTGGCTTGAGTGTAAACTGAACAGTTCGAAGGATGAATTATTGGCAGAATAAATTTCCGACAATGTTCTCTCGGGGTTCAGTTTGAGATTGGTCTCAGAACGACATGGATGCAGCCAAGATAGATGAACTGAAGAAATACATCGGAGAAAAGATCATACCAGACAGAATTTAAAAAAGTTCTGACAACAACAAAAAGAAATTTTCGAAGAGACAGCAAGAAGTTCTTTCTTTCTGAGAGCAACGATCTGTTTTACAAGAATCGACAAGGCGACAGTCTGCGAGTTCTTTCCACAGAAG
>JADBJO010007097.1:15000-22500 GCA_016801955.1 Conus betulinus
AAGAGTAAAAGATAGTGAGAAGAAAGATAAGGCGTTTAGAGCAAAGGAAAAGAAATAAAGACGCTAAGAAAAAAAAAAGTCAGAAAGAGAGAAAGAAACAAACAAACTAAACAAGAAAGTCACAGCGGAACAAAGAAAGAAAGACACTCAAAAAGCCATACACTTGGCAGCGATCTCGCTGAATGAAAACACCGACATGTGAGTGACGAGCCTCGAAGGCTAAATAAAAACACGGTGTCTTCTCTTCAGTCGCATGCACAAATGTGCGCTAGAAACGTATCAGCATGAGCTCTTTTTCCGACTACATATAACTTTTACATAGTTACTTGCAGGTCACCTGTATCTGCCTGCTGCCAAGTACACAATCCAAGCTCATACTTGAAAAAAATACTCGTTGGCGTTAATTTCCCTGTCACGTGCAACCCCAGCTCATTTTTTCTACCCGAAGATGGACTTGGAAACAGGAATCTGTGAGGAATTATTTGAAATTCAAATTTAAACCAAACAAAGAATCAAATGGAATGCAACGAATGGGTGATCTAAACAAATTACCAAAGAGGAAGTCTTGAATGTGAAGATTTCTAAGAGTTGTCGTATTATCATGTCAGGCGATGCTGTTTCGTAGGGCAGTTACCCATTCAACACAGTTTACAACAGTGAGCATTTCGGAACTTTCTGATCAGGAATGTCACACGATGAAATGTAGCAACAGGCCGCATGTTCATTTACTGTACTGCCAGCAGCTCGAGTAGAGCACAAACCTCTCACTGAATTCGGCTTTCATGCGATTCAGTGCCCGTTTCTTTCAATGTCCAACATTGCGACCCACCGGCCCCGTTGCAGTGCAATAAACTCGACATGAAAACATAGTTAATTAACAAGTAGGGTAACTCTTGCTCCCACAAAGAAAACATAACTCCAAAGAATTAACATAACTCCGAAGGAATGCTGCTTGCTGCTTGGAGTTATGCTTTCTTCAGGGAGCAAGAGTTACCCTGCTTGTTAATTGTTTATTGTTCACTGTTCCCTGCCTCATTTCATACTTACTTATGAAACATAGTTTGCTTTTTTTTTTTTTTTAAATCAAGTTAAACATTTAAAACGGGCCTGTCCAATTCTCGTCTGCCATTTGTTTGTCAAGCGAGGCATTGTCTCGTGTCTAAAACAGCGTTGTTCATTGGCTGATGACGTGAAATGCAAGAAATGCATTTCGCTAGGCTAATGCACACCGTGAAATCTTCACCCACGAAGTAGGTTCAAAATCTGTGTATTGCAAAGATAAGGCCGAGGGGAATCATAGGAAACACAGTGTTTCAAGCATGTGTCGACACGACATACAGTTTCGTAATATCCGTTTGACCTCTCGCCCCGATAGTTTCGGAGAAAAAAAATGACTAAAACAAAAACGCGAAGACATAATTATGGGAAACCTTGAACAGGGCGATTTCTGTGAACTGCACCAAATCTATGACGTAAAAACTGTTGTTGGTAAAAAAAAGGAGAAACTCAACCATCTAGAAACAAACAAACAAACAAAACATACAAGCGATTTTCACCTTAGATACTGCATAGCCGTCAGAGATGACCTTGTCACCCAAACATTCAGGTTGAAAACGATTGCAATGTTAGGCGATAATTTTGGAGCTGCGGCCATCCAAGGCAGCCCTGGGGCTTTGTCCAATGTAATTGAGGAACAAGAACGGTGATTCTTTCTCCCCTGTGATTTCCATTTTAGCTCTGCGGGGTCAGTTAGACAGGGCTGGTGCACTGGGGACCCCCCCTATATCCTCCCCCCCCCCCCCCCCCGTCTCTTTTTCTGTCTGTATGCATTTGGGATTCTCTCTCTCTCTCTCTCTCTCTCTCTGTCACACACACACACACACACACACACACACACACACACACACACACACACACACACACATACACACATGCGCATATGAGAGAGAGAGAGAGAGAGAGAGAGAGAGAGAGAGAGAGAGAGAGGAAAGAGAGAGAGAGAGAGTGTGTGTGTGTGTGTGTGTTGTGTGTGTGTGTGTGTGCATGTGTGTGTGTGAAGTGGGAATAGAGAGCAGAGAGATTAGAAGGCTGGAACTACGGTGGTCAGATAGAAGTGTTAAATCGGTTTGTGTTTGTTTTTTTGCTTGTTTGTTTTGTGTCTTTGTTTTCTTTTCGTTGTTTTCTATTTTTTTTTGGTCCACGTTTGCTGTCTCTTTCAGTTTCAGTTTCATTAAGGAGGCGTCAGTTCGTACGGGACTAGTCCATATACGCTACACCCACATCCGTTACGTTTTGAGACCACACTGCGCATGATTTAAAGCTGATGGATAAATGAATTAACAACTAAGATGAGAGAATTGAAGAAGAGAGTATCGTGTCTTCGACTTAGCAGATGTCTGACCTATGCACTCTCTCAAGTTTGAAAAATTGTTTCTGATTTCCCCTCTCCCATCCAAAACACCCCATTCCTTCAGACAGTTCCTGCTATCTTCACTCACTGTGTATTCGCTTCCAATCTGGAAGAAAAAAAAAAAAACACAAACAACCAACACAACCCTGCATGTGTTTCATCCTTGTCGGACCCACAGCCTAAACGGATAGAACGGCTTTGATTTAGTCAGGGAAGATGACATGACGCCATTGAACCAATGATAGCGCCATTGTCAGTGCTCCGGAAGACTCTCATTCTCGTTTGGGACCGGGAACTCCCATCAGACTGGTAAAGTGAGGTAATGTTGCTTATAGCCCAGCCGACCGCCAAGGGCTGTATCAGGGTTGTCACCACGTTGAAGCCAACACACAAGTAATTCATTCATACAACCTTTTAAAATACAACTTCTAAAAACACACCGGACGTTTTGTCAAAAAATCTTTAGAAATTAAAAAAAAAAAAAATCACATCAGGTGGAACGAACATCTCTGAACAAGGTTTTCATAGAGGCTGCTGTAAAGTGTTTTATGTCTCACATCTTGCAAGTGCCAACACTCCCAAAGAATATGTTTCAATGTGAGTGAAGATACCAGGGAACTGTGCGAAACAGCGAGATGGAGGGTAGGAGACGGACGGGGTGGAGGGGGCGGGGGAGGGGGAGGGGGGGGGGGGATCAGGTAGAGGTTTTCAGTCACGTGCTTACTATTTACTAGTCCTGGCAGCAACAGGGGACTGACCATAAGAAGCAAATTCACCCTCACGGGTATATCAGACTAAATGACTTTCCAGCGTCGGCCCCTATCTCCCTCTCCTTTCCTCCCTTCCTGCCGCCCTTCCCACCCCACCCCACCCCCCCCTCCTTTCCCGCCGTTCCTTATCTCCTCCCCCTTCCCTTCCCTCCCGTTTCCCCCTTTTTCTCCCTCCTCATCTGCGTTTCCCAGTCGGCCGACAGGAGGACCAATGAGAGCTAGAAGAAGACTGCTGGTTCTTCCAGCCAATAAGAAGACATTACTTTTTTTTTAGTGACTGGCAAATACTGGGTAAACGCAACTCGAAAAGATTTCTTCTTGCGCTTTTAGGCCAACACGATCATGTGCAGGAGGGGTGGATTGTAAAGGCAGAAATTTTGAATTAGATCTCGAGTTTGTGTACATTTCGTTTTAACTATTTCCTTTTTTTTTTTTTTTTTTTTTTTTCTTTTTAGCCAAGAAATGGAGTTAAAAGGAATTCCATACGAGAATGTTTGAAATTAATCGTTATTACTTTCTTATCTTTGTTTTGTTTTCCCCCAGCCATTGTTATGTTATATCTTTTTTTCTTTCTTTTAGCCACAAAACGGTGTTAGGAGGATTCAGATTTGAGAGTGTTTTAAATTACGTTTTTATTACGTTCTTATCTTATCTCATTTTTTCTGCCATTGTTGTGTCCCTTTGACCTCAATTATTAACGCTCTCTGATAGGTAACAAGACCCGGCGGCAATTTTGTTCTCGTTGGCACTACACCATGAACGGTGCCCCAGACTTGCAGAGAAGCGACCGAGACAAAACTGCCTGCCTCCTGCGTCCTGATGTCTGATTAGTTTCACGCGGCAGGAGCGGGGGACCTGTGGAAATTGGTGTCTGATCTCTTTTTCATTTATTACCTTCCAGATTTGTCCCACCAGACGTCGTCTTCGTTAGTATGTTGTCCCAGCACCAGAATAACTCCTTCTTTCCTTGTTGCAAATTCTTCGTCGATCTCTCCAGTTTCCAGAAAATGACACACACACACGCACGCGCGAGCGCGCGCGCGCGCGCGCGCACACACACACACACACACACACACACACACACACAACACACACACACACAGAGGGGGGGGGGGGGAGCGAGAGCAAGAGAGAGAGGGGCAGAGATAGGAGGTGAGAGAGAGAGAGAGAGAGAGAGAGAGAGAGAGAGAGAGAGGGAGAGAGAAGGTATAAGGAAATGGAGGAGTAGTGTGTGCGCGATGCACTCCCACATAGACAGAAATGTAATATGTATTTCTTTTGTCCCCCCTTTAAGATTTGTTGTTGTTGTTGTTGTTTGTTTTGAAGGGTTTTTAATAGTAGTCAGTATCACAAAATGAGAGTGTCGGCACACCAAACATTTGGCACAAATGTAAACCCAGACGCATTTCATTCAATGCCGACTTTAAATGAACATTCGAAATGTCCATCGGCAATGCATGTTGAGTGTGAAGCAATGAGAGAAAAAAAATAAGCTAAATGGAGGGAAGGTAGCCAAACAACATTAACAATAAAAGAAAACAGAATACAAAACAAAAACAAAACAAAACAAAACAAATAAAAAAAAGTAAGGAAAAGAAAAAGAAAAGATAGGAAAGAAAATAAAGATAGTGGTTAGAGGGGGGACAAAGAAGTAGGGTGTGTGTGTGTGTGTGTGTGTGTAGGGGGGGGGGGGGGGGGCTCCCGGATCCCCTTTCTTTATCACCGTCACCCATTCCCAGTCATGGATATTCGTCATTTCTTTCTCTTCTCCCTGAACGTGAAATGTTATCTGGGCGCCGCCGCACTGAAGAACTGTTCACCAGCTGCCCCTAGCTCTAGGGTTGTTTGTGTTAACGTTCAGGGCTCTGTGGCTGGTTTCCTTATCCTTTCTGCATGATTCTGTCAATCCATGGTCTTTCCTGTCACCCCTCCCCCAGCCCCCCCCCCCCCCCACTTTCCATTGCCCCTCCCTGAAGTGTTGTGTCAGCAAGGTTACTGGATCATGTCACATGACCAGACAACGTTGTTTTTGTTTTCTCAGCTGATGTCGGCAGCTCTTGGTTCTGTACAAAACTGCTGCTTCATGGTTTGACGCATCATTATATTCGTGTGTGTAATGACCATGATCATTCCTGAGATTGCGGCAACACCTCATTATCAAGGCTCAGATTCTTCCTTCTGTGTCTGCCGAGAGTCTCCATGTCTGACGTGCGCACGGGAAGACGGAATGTACTACTGCACGCAGGAGCCTGTGTATGTGTTTCAAGGAGGTGTTTACTGTCTCTCCATACAGGTTTGAATATGAACGTAGTGATATTGTAATGTGAACGTAGTGATATTGTATTTTCCCTTGAGATGATTTTTTTTTTGCTTTGGATCCCGCCTTGCTAATAATGGATCCCAAGAAAGCGGACTGTTGAACCGTTCCTGACTTCTGTCCATAGACAGTTGGTTGTTACGGTACAAAACGTTAACCCGAAACAAAATGTCATGGGGACATTTTAAAACCCCGACATTGCGGTGCAACATGTCATCCGTGGTTAAAACAACACATCACCCCTAGCCTAGCATCGAGGTGACATTTAGTATAGGCAGGTGACATATCTATGACCACTGCGGAAAAAAAAATGTCGCCGTATACAAATGGATTGTTTCAAAGTGAGGTGTCTGCAGGTGTAAAGTGACCAAAAAAAAAATTAAAAGGAATTAATATAAATCCGCCAGATAACAGGGACAAAACAAATTACAAGACAAAACACGACGCGTTTTTGACCTGTTAGGTCTTCTTCAGACAAGATAAAACAATATTCAGGACAATGGAAACGAAGTACGAGCAGTCACATATCTTCTCGTATTCCGCACAAGATGCGCGTTGAATAAATGATTGTTCATTCTTCGTTTTCATTGTCTCGAATGTTATTGATCTTGCCTGAAGAAGACCTAAGGGGCCAAAACGCGTCGTGTTTTGTCTTGTGATTTCTTTGTCCCTGTGATCTGGCGGATTTCTTTTCAATTTCTTTTGAAGTATGTTAATGGATGATTTTGCCGGGGTCCGGTCTGACCCGCTCATCGTAGAAAAAACAATACCTGCATCTACTGGTGTGGACGATGGTACTAACTGACAGTCTTGCAAAAGAAGGAGCAAATAAAAACGCTGAAAATTTATTTTTAAAAATCCCTTAAATTTGTCCTCTTGTCAATTAATCCTAATTATATAAAAGGATATATATATATATATATATATATATATATATATATATAAGCAGAATTTTTTGTCAAAAAATGGATACTTTACTATCGTGCCCATGGCACATTGTTAGATTAATTCATAAATGAAGGCTGAATACTTGGAACATTACATATTCTCATGGTATTACTTGCGTCTGCAGAGAAAACATTTCTGTGCATCATCTTTTGTTTGAATGCTCAGCGTTGACCTCGCTCCACTAGAAAAAAAGGTATTGAGATGAATAACTTTGATGTCAATACTATTTTGTATGGTTTCATATGCTGCTAACATTGCCATGGTTATTTCGCAGTCACAGGTTGCACAATTTTCATAAATATCAACAATTTTGTGTTACCACTAGGGTATTTCATTGATGTAAATATGCATATATCAGATGTGGGTTTGAAAGTGTTAGCACGGATGATAAGTTGAATGTGAAGTTGTTGTTTGTTTTTGAGTAAGTGTCTAATATATCATTTGGCGATGAAAAGACGTTAAATAAACCACTGAACTGAACTGAACTGAACGATGGTAGTAAAGCCTTCTGATGGTGATGGTGTTGGCGCTGGCGGCGGTGTAAAGAAAAACAAGTGTAGTCTCTGACATACCTGAACAAACATGTATCTAAACCACTGACATAGATCAAACGACTGCTGCCTAAACACAGGTAAAACAAATTAGTATAGTATCTGACATACCTGAACATACTTGTATCCAAACTCCACTTACAAACATCAAACTATTCTGTCTCAACACATGTCAGAAAACAAGTATAGCCTCTGACATACCTGTATCCAAACTCCACTTACATAGATCAACCTACTTCTGTCTAAACGCATCTCTTCCGTAATAAGTAGTAGACATCAAAGTTACATAGCCAGTGTATGCGTATGGTTAGTACTGTTTCACTTACGTTTACGTGTGTACCACCTTACATGTTAAGTAATGAATCATGAAATGGCTGTAAGTCAAGAATGTAATTTTGTAAAGCGCTATGGGTAAGTGTTTTGAACGTGCGCTGAGCAAGTGTCCAACAGTAGTAGTATTTGTAGTTGTGGCAGATGTAGTCGCAGTAGTAATGATGATAGCAA
>JADBJO010007097.1:45000-47500 GCA_016801955.1 Conus betulinus
GGGCACATATGAGTGAAAGTAGGTTTTACATGAGCAACGAGAGAGAGACGCAACACAGTGTTTTGTATGAGCAACGAAGAAAGAGGCAACCCTGTAAGACACCCTTAGTAGTCAGCTCAGCGTTGGGTAACCGGTTAAGCAACTCAATCAGAAGAACGACAAACCCTTGGCCAGATTCTGGTGGGGGGTGTCTTGGACCCCTGCGCAAGACTTCAAGAGCGAGTCACCGAATGAAAAGAGAGCCTCATTCACCTCCCCCCACACCCCGACTCTGCCATTATCTTCTTCCGAGAAATTGGATTTTGCGACTGCATTCATCCGTCTGACCGGAGTCAAATGAAATAAGTCGAACACCTTTGAAACTTGGCTGCCTTTGAAGGCAGGCGACACAGGGGCAGTAATAATGAAGGCACTTAGTTCTCGCCGACTGGAATATAAGCACATCCCCAGGAGCGTGGCCGAAGGATGGGGGGTAATACTAGTCCGTCCATCATGATTAAAGGTGTGTGACATGGGATTTGGGATGAGAGCTCGGTTAGCAGAGGAGGGAGGCACTGCCCTGTTCTCTTTGGCTCCTGGCTGCAAATCGCTCATGAAGATGAAGGCTCGTTCTCTTTCCGGACTTGGCTGTCAAAGCGTGCGATGAAAACCATGAACTCGCGTACGCGTACGCGCGCGCTCGCACACACACACACACACACACACACACACACACACACACACACACACACACACACACACTTATCAAGCGTTCATTGTCTGTAACATTGTGTAACAATCGCTATCATTTTATGCGTTCGTGCGTGCGTGCGTGCGTGCGTGCGTGTGTGCGTGTGTGTGTGTGTGTGTGTGTGTGTGTGTGTGTGTGTGTGTGTGTGTGTGTGTGTGTGTGTATGGTTGTGTACGCTGGTGCATAGGTTTAGCTTCCTATTCCTACAGTGACAAACAACTCAAATCCAACAGTTCTGGTCTCTTTGTTGGCGTATAAATATGATACTTCATAAAGTCTTGTCAGTACAGTACAGTTGTTTTGACCCTGAAAGATTTAACAGTAGAAAATGTGCAAGGGCTACAGGCTTTCGTTAGAAGCGTGTAAACATTATGGCAATGGAGTAACCGTAAGCTGTTGTAAAAAATATTTGGATTGTTCAAACTGCCGAGGAAGAGAAACTACCCCCGTTCATCTTCCATAGATATATGTATCAGGTAAACAAACAAATCATAAGAACAAAGGACAACAACAACAACAACAAATCATTTTCAAAGAATATTGCTACATTTACACCAAAGTGTAATATTGAACACGTTTCTCGATTTTTTTTGCATCTTTCTTCTTGTTAAGTATAAATAGATACATGTTTTTATTTTCTTTTTCTTGTTGTTGTTGTTGTTGTTGTTGTTCACTGAGAAAAACTGATAGCGCAGAAAAAGCAATGCTTTCGACTAACTACACCACAGAACTCACTGTGACAACGATCAACCAGCGGACAAAGAATAGAGAGTAAAACTGTAAAACAGGTCAAATACCTTGGTCGTCATCATCAGTGGAAACGGATCAAAGACTGAAATCGTAGCACGTAATAGAAAAAAAAAGAACAACAGAAGCACTGGCAAAACTGAAAAGCCAATCTGGAGAAACAAGAACATCGCTGTCAGATTGATTCTGAAGCTTCAGCATGCAATGGTGCAATCCATCTTGCTGTATGCAGGCGACCTAAGGACTTTGACAGCCCCCAAAAGAAAAGGAAGGGCCAAGCGAAGAAGATGAGAGGCCTCCAAGAGGACGGAGGTTTCCCTTGCACTGACCTGGTCAAAACCGACAAGGGCTGCATAGCTATCACGCAGCATGCGAGTCACTACTGAGTCCTGTTGACCACTGTGATGGAAAGAAAGCTAGGAGGATCTGGACGTGTGACAAGCTTATACTGAATTTCGGAAACGATCTTATCATCATCATCAGCATCATCATCATCATCATCATCATCAAGAAGAAGAAGAAGAAGAAGAAGAAGAAGAAGAAGAGAAGAGAAGTAGTAGAAGTAGTAGTAGTAGTAGTAGTAGTAGTAGTAGTAGTAGTAGTAGTAGTAGTAGTAGTAGTAAAGTAGAAGAAGAAAGAAGAAGAAGAAGAAGAAGAAAGAAGAAAGACTAGAAAGACTGAAGAATTTATACATTCCATATGTTTCAGTTTGATTTGTGTTTACATTTCCTAGGGCTTTTGTTTTGTTTTGTTTTGTTTTGTTTTGTTTTCTAGCTCTGATGCTGGCATTCTTCAGCGTCTGATTTGTGTGTACAATGTGTCTAGGTCAGAATCACAATATTTCAATCGAAAATGATGATTGTGTCCAGTTTCTTGACATGTCATACTGCTAGACATCGCTGTCGCTTCTACTGCTTATATCAACGACAATATGAATTTGAATATCAATTCATAATAGATGATAAATATGCTTAGTGCCATAACAATTTGACTTTATATGCAAAAGATGCAAAAGATATAAAA
>JADBJO010007097.1:52500-55000 GCA_016801955.1 Conus betulinus
GACGACGAAAAGAGAAGAAGAAGGAAAAAGAAGACCCACGCTAACAGGTGGCGTTAACATCACCAGACAGGGCCTTTCTCACCAACATTTCCACCGGTAAGTGCTAAGAGAGCTGTCCTGAACCAGCTGGCAGATGGTGATCACAACCTGCCAACGATCGGGAGGTCAGCACGCCACTTCCAAGATGAAATTACAGAAATATCGTGTGGAACCAGTACCCCGTGTTGACTGATGAGTACATAGTTAACATAAACGCTAGTCGAAAGTAGTTAACATCAGTACTCGTCGAAAAGACATTAACAACGCGGTTTAGGTTTACAGTGCAGCAGTACTGAATTTCACTGCAAACACCATCCCGAGGGCAGCTAGGAAAAAAAACAACAACTACAGACCTTGTCGGACTGAAGATGTTCCACAAATTGAACGGCAAAGCTGCAAGAGAAAGGCTGCAGAAGGATAAACAATTGGAAACAATATCAGCCTAACAGAAAAGACCGTTTTGTTCAACCAGGCTTTCATATGCACAGCAAGGAACAAAGGGAAGAGAAAGACTGAAAATCTATACGCTGACAAAGACACTGGAATCTTACCAGACCTATGAAGAATACAAGATCGTCATCACTTCCTACAGTTCTCTGAGCAAAGGAAAAGCTGCTGACCACCTAATCAACAGTTTTGAGAAGGCCAGCAACATCAAGAAGACAGCCAGAAGACAGACAGCAGGGAGTTCTAAAACAGCAGGAGTAGTCCAGGGCTGCGGGAACGAAAGACGAAATCATAAGATTAATAAAACTTCACAAAGAAAAGGAAAGGAACCCAACATCTGCAGAAAGAAAAAAAAAAAAGAAAATCATATGAACCCCAATGGCATCACAAATGAAATGCTGCAACACGTTGGGACATCAGCTAAGAAAACACTACTGAAGATCTTCCATGCCAAGTAGACTAATGCTCCGGCTCCTCAGTCCTGAAGAGTTGCCACCATGACTTCTTTCCACAAAAAGGGAAAGGAAAACCATAGCAGACAGCGACAGAACCTTTGGTTTAACCAGACGTGATGAAAAGCTTATGGAGAGATTCATTAAAAAAAATAATCACGCACCTGCCAAGGAAGAGATCTGGTCTTCATCGGTACTTGTGCAACAGCACAAAACTATCTCCATTATGGCCACAAAAGAACAACATGTGCACGCATCTCCAGAGGAACGGACACACCTTATCCCAGCAAAATACGCCTCAACAAGTGTACAGTGAAAGCCTCACTGTGAATAGCCGTGATGAAGACGTTGTCTAGGATATCCAGGGGAGCACATCACAGCTTACAGAAAATGTCGCGAGAGGAGTAAGACCTGTCCATGAGTATGAAGCCGCCGCATAGCGAACAGCATCAAAATCCAACTTTGACAGAATCACCCGAATTCAGAACCAGGCATCAAGGATCATCACTGATGCACTCAAGCTTATCCGGATCCAGGCCATGGACTCTCTGACTGATCTTGACAGTTTTGAAAGCAACCACGACACAATTGTCCAAACACGCTGAAGTCGGTTGGTTGGAGAACCACCCTGCACAGAGGAACATCAAAGGCCCACAAAGTGCAGGATGGAAGCGCAGCAGTTTCGTGCACAGTGCACGAAGACTCAACAGGAGGCAACGTGAACTGATGCAGCAGGTGAAAAAAGGCATTCCACCCAACAGCACAACAACAGCTTGGAAAGGAGGAAAAGACACCAGCTCCCTGAAATTGGAGACAGCTTTTCAGGCACTGCCGCGAAACGAACACACATCGGGTTTGAGATAAAAACAGTTTCCTTCAGGTCTATATGGACCAGGCCTACCCAGGCGAACCGTGGACACATGCATATACAGAACGCTCCGCAGAAGATGAAGAGATGGTGGAATTATCGTCCACACTGAAAGATGGAATAATGATCTGCCAAGCTATCCCATCACTACAAAAGGGACAGCAGGCGCCTACCCTCAAAGGTTCTGTATTTCAAAACCCAGAACATTAACACAAGGAATTCAATCGCTCGTTTCTTGCTCTCCTGCAGCAATCCACACCGTCCACACACAGTGACCCAGTAGAGTCTGTCACACCGTAACACCCACAGAAACAAAGAAACTGACCAACTTGCGAAAGAAGGAAGACAGCTGTAGGAAGAGGACAAAGACACCACCTTCGAAGAGGTGAAAAACAATAGGAGTGAGGGAGACACGGAAGAGGAGATGGCTCAGCAGCATTCTGACTACAAGATTAGCGACGCCTTCCATCTTTGCAGAGGACCACGTGATCAGTGAGACAGGACAGGACAGTGCAGGCTGTGATATCACATGTCCTCAAAGTTCCTCGTTCACGATTCTCCAGTCTGTCCACGCGGCACATCTTCCATGGCAGCAGACCACTTCCTCCAGGACTGTCCAACACAGCAGAATCTTAGAGTGGAAACCTGGCTTGCTGACATTCCGTTGAGGGACGAGCTATTTGGCACCCTGTGG
>JADBJO010007097.1:60000-72500 GCA_016801955.1 Conus betulinus
CACGTGACAGTCATGTCCAAGGCAGCACCATCGAGCGAACGAGCGAGAGAGAGAGAGAGAGAGAGAGAGAGAGAGAGAGAGAGAGAGAGAGAGAGAGAGAGAGAGATTCACAGACGTAGACAAAAAGAGAGAGACAGAGATAAGGAGACAGACACAGACAGAGAAAGAGAGAGAGAGAGAGAGAGAGAGAGAGAGAGAGAGAGAGAGAGAGAGAGAGAGAGAGACAGAGAGAGAGAGAGAGAGAGAAAGATAGAGACAATGACAGAGACAGACAGACAGACAGACAGAAAGAGGTGCATTCCAGCAGCAGAGGCAGATGTAGCAGCTCCATCCGCGTCTATGTGTGTCTGTTCTTTCCCCTAATAAGTTTTCCTTGTCTTTTTTTTTTTTTGTCTCCTTTCGCCCGCGTCTGTATTTCGTCCGGTTTGTCTTCTCCACTTTCTTCCTTTCTTTGTTTCTTTTTCTTTCTTTGTATCCTTTGTGCAGGCTTATTTTTCGAATACTTTTTTTTTTCGTTTTGCTTCCGTTAGTTCCAGTTTGTTTTCTTTCTGTCTGGCTGTCTTGGTTCCTACTTTCCTTCCGTCTTCTCTTTTATTTTTTTTTTTTTCATTCATTCATTCCGGTATACTCCCCCCCCCCCCCCCCCCCCCCCCCGTTCCCTCTGCTTGCTCCTTTTCTTTCTTTCTTTCTCTTGTCCAGAACTGTTTTTTTCTTTCTTTCTTGAAGTTGTTCCTTCCTTTTCCCTTTTTTTTTTCCAGTGGCATAAACATAGCTCTTTCTTCCTTTCTTTCTTTCTTTTTTCTTTTCTTTCTTCCTTCCTTTCCCCCTTCTTTTTCCTGTTTTTCCCTGTCTTTCTTTGGACTTGATTGAAGTTTCCTTCTGTCATTCTTTCCGGTTTTTCTTCCTTCCTTCCTCTTTCTCTTTATTGTTTCTTCGTCCGCCTCCCCCACCTTCCCCCCTTTTTTTCACCTGGCTTTTCTTTAGTTTTTTTTTTTTTTTTTGTTCGTTTTCCCCTTCCTTTTTTTTTTTTAACCTTCTTCTTTCTTTACTTTCTTTCTTTATCCCTGTAAGTCTTTTTTTGACCTGATTTGTTTCCTGTCTATGTGTGTCTGTCTGTCTGTGTGTCTGTTCCTTCTTTTCATTCATTCACTCTTCCTCTCCTTAGTCACGGTTTTTTTTTTTTCCATTTTCTTTCTTTCTTTTTTTTCTTTCTTTCTTTCTTTCTTGGTCCCTGTGTACATTTCCCTTCCTTCTTTCTCTCCGCCGTTCCTGTTTTTCCTCCGCTTCCTTCGCCTCTTTATGCACGGGTCTGCCAATCCATTATTTTCAGGGCGCGTGCTTCCACCTACGACCTCTCTCTTTCTCTCCCTCCGTCTGATGTCAAGCGCTGTTGTTTATAACCCAGCCCAGTCCCGGACGACGGTCACATCAGGGCTATCCCCTTTAATTGAGCCTCTCTGTCTACTTCTCCTTTTCTTCTCTTTTTATTGATATATATCCGATTCACGTGTCCAGAGACATTCGTAGGTTCGCAGAGCAAAATTGCCTCAAACTCACTTGGCGTTTAGAAAAAAAAAAAAAAAAAAAAAAAGAAAATGAAAGAAAGAGAAAAAAAACTGAAAAGAGTTTTTTTTTTTTTTTTTTTTAAAAGATAATGAACGGCGAACCATGTTTATTTCCTTTCACCTCATTTTGAGGGTGATGTTGACGGCAATACAACGAGCTGACGAGGGTTCAGAACCCGAGAGAAAATGAAAAGAAGTGACACAAGTGTGGAAATTAGAATGTGTGAAAAACGTTTGCTCTGGTAAACATGGCATTCATGGGTATCAAACTACTCTGTTGTACAAACGGTGTGAGAATTTATGTTGAGTCACATTTGGTCTTTTTCCTTTTTTTTTTTTTTTTTTTTTTAAATGATTGTGAACAAGTATCGTAAAGTTTCCCTCGAACAAATGACACAGATAAGACACCGAACGCACCTGTACCTGCGCGTCACGTTCCGAACAAACTGATGATATATGGTACACACACACACACACACACACACACACACACACACACACGCGCGCACACACAGAGAGAGAGAGAGAGAGAGAGAGAGAGAGAGAGAGCAATCTTTTGTCAGACAAACCTTCGGCTGCATCACACACACACACACACACCACACACACACACACACACTCTCACACACACGCACATATTACAGTAAACGTCCGCAGACGATTCTTAAAGAAACATCATTAAAATGTATACAAATGTACACAATTGAGTTGATGGGTAAGCTACAATCTCATGACTCATCGAATCTTACCATGAAACCGAAAACAAAGAAATAAACAAACAAACAAAAGGAAGGATAAAAATCGAAGTAGTAAAGAAAATTATGGCAACATTTCGTCTCAATTTCTGCACATTACATACGTTGAATCGAATGTGTTTCTCTGACTTAATGCAGTTGTGTTTGGCCGAAAAGTATACCAACGTTTATACATACGCACACACATACAAACAAAAACGTTTATATTCAGCACAAAGACGGCAACTTTTCCACGCCGAAAGAAAAGACACCAAGAAGAAGATAACACAAAACGATGGACTGAATATTGCTCCGATCTCTACAAACAAACAGAACAAAAGATACATAACCGTACTGACAGTACAGCAATCATCAAATGAAGACGGCTTTTCAGTACTCCGCGAATAAGTCGTAGCAGCGATAAAATGGCTGACATTTGGCATGATTGCAGATATCGATGCTATCCCTGCTCAGCTCTTGAAACATGGCGGGGAGTCGGTAAAGGATATCATAACTGCCATCTGTAACTAAACCCAGTACACAGGCGAGTGGCTCAAGCAACAAACTAAACTCTCTGATCTTCATTTTTTTTTTTTCCAAAACAGAAAATCTCAAACACCACCAGAACTGCAGAAGTATCGGTCTGATCAGCCATGTCAGGGAGATAATGTTCCAAAATATTTTGAAAACTTTATAGTCACAAGTAGACGCTACTGTTGAAAAAAAAAAACCCGGCGGATTCAGAAGCAGAAGCACCGTTGAACAGAATCTGCATGTCATTTGCAACAACTCTGGCACCAGACAAAGTTCTACCACATCTTTGTAGCCGTCAAGGTTTTCGACAGAGTTTGGCAAGAGGCGTTATGGGTCTCGGTGAAGAAATTCAACTTTGTTCCAAATTTTAACCAACACTATACAGTAACTGTACTCCTAAACAACAAGCTCGGTTCTCACACACAGGGTGCTTTAGGAGAGTGGTTCCATAAACTTCAGCTGGAGTTTGTCAAGGCTGCGTTCTATCTCCCACACTTTTCAAAATATTCCTGAAACGCATCATGACTGATGCATTCAGTGATCATGTCAGCGTAGACAGCATTGGCGAAAGAACCATCCAGAACCTTCGCTTTGCAGAAACGTCAATGGCCAGGTAGGCAGAGAACAAGAACTCGCCAAGCTTGTCGAAAGACAGGATGAAAGATCAACCCCATGGTGTGAAAATCAGCGCAAAGAAGATCAAGTCGATGGCCAGCCATTGCACCGCCATCAGTCCTGACGCCACTGTCCATGGACACAAGTTCGGACCTCTTCAACAGTTCGCCTGCCCTGGGATCCATCGCTAGCCATGAGGGATCCAAACAGGGAATCCTCTCAAGGGCAACAGAAACAACGTCAGCGCGGTACTGTATGCTAGAACAGGGACATCGCCGTGAAACACAAGAGCAGGCTCATGTGTGCACTGGTGTATTCCATTGTCCTGTATGCACGTGAGACACGGACCATGAAAGCGGATCTGGAAAGAAGAATCCAAGCATGGAAATGAGACGTTACCGCAAGATGCGAAACATCATCAGACACATTTATCATATCAGCTGTCAACAAGTGCACCAAATTTTCAAGCAGTATGTCGCACCGTATGCCCACCTGCTGACATTAGTTAAGGGGGAAAAAAAACGTATACTGTTATGGCCATGTGACAAAGTCCAATGGTATTGCTTACGATATTTCTCCAGGGAACTGGGACGGAGGGATAAGGAAAGGAAAACAGAAGGAAAAAAAGGGATGTACTGACAACATTCTAGAACAGATAAAGAAACCATTCGCATAGACCTAAGCTTTAGTACGACGATGACGAAAGAAGACGAACCTAGTGGCATTTTTGTAACTCCTTCAAGATGTGATTCAAGGAACTCATTAAGAAAAAGCTCATTAGATGTAATGACCACCCGAATCTAGCAGAACAGACAGACAGTATTCAGAGAGAGAGAGAGAGAGAGAGAGAGAGAGAGAGAGAGAGAGAGAGAGAGAGACTGACAGACAGTCAGACAGGGAGACAGACAGACAGACAGAGAAAGAGAGAGACAGAGATAGAGAGAGAGAGAGAAGGACAGAGGTAGAGACAGACAGACAGATATACAGACAGACAGACAGACAGACACACAGACAGACCGACCGACCGAGACAGAGACAGGGAAAGAAACTGCCCAAGAAATGGACCCTGATACATTTTATCATTCTAAATCCGTGGATGCACATACAGAGAAAATAGTCATTTAGGCCAGCCTCGTCCATCCATTTGAACTTTTTGAATTTATACATTCATTGCTTGTTAAAAACAATTTTGTAAAATATGTCATCTTTTGGCTTTATGTCTTCCCCTTATCAGCATCATCAGTTTTTTGTTTATTTGTCCCTAAGTTTACCATCACCTTATTTTCTCAAATACGTGTTAATAAGATGAGATTCTTTTGTTCCTGCTGTTATTTCCTTCTGCAATAAATTTGACCAGCAATATTATGATCTCCTCATTTTCATATACAAGCATTACTTCTAAATTGTGTGTCTTTCCGAAACTGGTAAAAGGAAACAAACCATACTTCCTTCGGTTGAATCATACAGAGGACAATAAAAACCTATCACGACGTTCGTCTTTCAGCCGCTTTAAAAACACATTGAACACAAATTACCTGTTTTTCGTTTCGTAATTGGTTGGTTTGTTCTTTCGATTGGCAGCGCGGAAATTCTGCTTTGGCTCTTGTATCAATTCCACCTGCAGTCACCATCATTTGACACCATCTGTCTTGGTTGTCTCCTCTTGGCGTTTTAGTCCAAACGCTCTAAATCTGATGAGGATACTTAGATGTCACTTATTTCTAATGACCCGAGATACATTTTTCAGTCTGTGAAATACTTCTCAATGAGAAATGCCCGCTATACCACTGTGTCTTCCTCTGTAAGGCAGTGTCACGTTTGCTTAAATGAATCGATAGAACGGTTTTTAAATTCTGAGATCAAGGCAATGTTCATGTCTAAAGCCTGGCTGACACTCTGATCCAAACAATACCAAGTCACAGAGAGAGAGAAGAAGAAGGAAAAGAAAAGACAAGACAACATTCTTCATTTACGAGGATAATAATAGTCACTGGTGTACATTTTACATCCAGTCCACGCCCTCAGTCGGGTAAGACAAGGCAGTAAATGTAGAAGCATGCAAAAAGAGGTTTAAAATTATTTTTTTTAAGTCAAAGAAAAGAAAAGAGAAGAAGAAGAAGAAGAAGAGAAGAAGAAGAAGAAGAAGAAATGGGTGATATAACTAGTCACAGCACATGAGAAGAAGAAGAGAGAGAAGAAGAAGAAGAAGAAGAAGAAGAAGAAGAAGAACGATGACGAAGAAGAAGAAGAAGAAAAGAAGAAGAAGAAGAAGAAAAATGGTGTGTACAATTAGTCAAAGCACGTTAAGAAATCGCGCTAGAAACCTCTCGCTACCGCATGAGTGTTAACGAGACAAGAGGGGTTCAATCGGGTGCAGTTTTACTGTGTCAGGAAGAATTTTGAGGATGCATCAGAAAGATATGATTTAGATGGGGTCTGACCGAATTTCATAGGCTTTGGCGATGTGTACGCGTTTCAGACAGCAGTTTATCGTGCTTCATATTTGAAAAAAATAGTTCACTCTATCACATATTACTTATCCTGAGGTCTTGAACACCGTTGGGGCGCCACAGAAAACTTCGCAACCAGCTTCCTCCACTCCTCCTGGTTCTCAGTCGCTCTTAGGCAGTTGCTGAGCGTGAGGCCAGTCCATGCATTGATACTATCCTTCCATTTCTATAGGTATAGGAACATGATTACGCTCCCCTGTTTTAGAAAAAAGCAAAAGCAAAAATACAACATAAAGTCATTCCGGCTTATTGTAGGATATTCTTTTTCATATGTAGGCCTGCAAAAACAGTTATGATTAACACCGTCGATGTCATTTGTCACACTGGCGTGAAGTTGGTTTATTTGGTTTCGGCATGCTGCGGAAACAGCTTGCTGAATGATCGAATTCACAAAGATTGACTGAAGTCGAATACTGTATGACTGTATGTGTTTGTCAGAAATTCGTTGTTCAGCTCACTGGACTTGGAATTGTTCTGCACTGGCTATCAAATCAATTTTCCAAACAGTTTCTTTGATCTTATTCAGGGTTTAGTTTTGTTGTTTCTTAAGAACCGAGAGCTTTGCGATGGGCGAGTGACATTGAAAGAGCATCTGTGGGTATTTTCGGTCGTTTGTCGCAAGCTGTGTTTGTAGAGACTGGGCGTGTCGGTCGGTGGCAGTGTGTCCTGTTGCTGGTTTGCTCTCATTCCCTATGTCTGCCCGTCGGCAGGGGGAGCAACTCTTACAATCCAACGGCCCCATGAGAACAGATGAACAACCCGCAGGGACTTGAAGGCCCACTGTGAGGAACTTTGCAGAAATGGGCGAAACCGCTTCGCCTGACAACACATTGATGTTCATATCGATACAATGGAGAGAGAGAGAGAGAGAGAGAGAGAGAGAGAGAGAGAGAGAGAGAGAGAGAGAGACAGACAGACAGAGACAGAGACAAGGAGAGAGAGAGAGAGAGAGAGAGAGAGAGCAAGGAGAAAGTTTAGGTCACCTGTTAGATTATCTACGATTATAGTCAACTTGACCTTTGAGAGAGAGAGAGAGAGAGAGAGAGAGAGAGAGAGAGAGAGAGAGAGGAGAGAGAGAGAGAGCAAGGAGAAAGTTTAGGTACCTAGTACCTTGTTAGATTATCTACGATTATAGTCAACTTGACCTTTGACGCAAACAAGATAAAGGTTCTCTTCTACAGGCTGTAGAGCAAATGTCTGATTATATGCTGTCAATTTTTATTTCCCTACACCGTAAATAGTAACATCATCTGATTGGTAGCCGGTCTGTGCGCCATTCATACCCACGAAATAATATAACCGAAAAGAAATCCACGGGTGTTAGGTATCTTGGTGTGATTTTTAGAAGCTACACCTTCTGAAGTAGCAGAGGTACCCTTTGAAAAATAGACGCAAAATCAGCCGCACGCGCGTGTAAGCGCGCGCGCGCGCGCGCATACACACACACACACACACGCACACACGCACGCACGCACACACACACACACGCACGCACGCGCGCGCGCGCGCACACACACACACACACACACACAGACACACACACAGAGAGAAGTCGCTAACCTGAGGAAGCGTTGCAGTAAAAGCTAAAATTTGTCGGAATAAAATCAAAGCCATATATCTGTAGATTTTTTAAACTGCGCAGCTCTCTCTCTCTCTCTCTCTCTCTCTCTCTCTCTCTCTCTCTCTCTCTCTCTCTCTCTCTCTCCACCGTTACTCAGCTAAGTCTACAAACAATATTTGTGACGCATCTTTTGATATCTTAAATCAAAGTCAAACTAATGGATTAAGAAATAGCATCATCACGAACGCCGGCGCTTGCCGGAGTTTATTTACGAGCACTGTAAGCGTAGCGTCGTCGGCCTTTGTGTATGAGCTTCATCAGTGTGTGTACGGATGACATCTCTTTGCTCTTGTCCAAGACTACATAGTCGCATATGCTTGAGTCGCTTCGGTAGTGGCGCTTGGCATGAGTGGGCGAAAGGACACCGCGAGCGACCGAGACAAACCAGGATGCTAGAATCGCAAGAGAGAAAAATGATGCGAAATGCCAGGCCGGTAGTAAATAATGATAGCGAAATGTTATGAACTTTTGCCGTGACGGGACGCCGTTACAGGACCTTTAAAGTTGAAAGAAGAGCTGAGAATGCGTTTTTCCACAGTAAATATATCCTTTTTGTTTAAGAAAAATAAAACTCAGACGAAAAAAAAACACACAAAAACAAAGCAAAACAAAAATCTAAAACTGATCATTTGCGATCATTTTTTTTTTTTTTTAGAGCCATGACATTTCGTAGGTTAAATACGTAGAATGAACTCAGTGCACCGAAACAAAATAGTTTAAGTAGCAAGTAAAGTGTGGAGATAATATTTACAAGCAGCATATTTTTTTATACAATATATGGAGCTAAACGTATCGTCAACAAGCTACAGAAATAGATCATGTCTATAAGATCAACTGGCTTCTAATCTTTCGTACAACAAAGTTTAGATTCATTTATTGTATGAAATATGTCATACGGTCATCACAGTTATTTTAGATGATTATTCGCTTGTTCAACATTTCGTTTGCAAATTCATCAGTCATTATCTTAGTACCCTTAATGCTGTTGTTTTTTTTTTTCCTCTTCCTTCTTCCCTTCCTTTCTTATTTTTTTTTTACCCTACATTCTTCATTCTGTCTTGTTTTCTTCCTTTTTTTCTGTCTTTCCTCTTCTCCTTTCCTTCCTTCTCGTTTCATCCTTTTCTTTCCTCCTTTCTTCCTTTCTCCGTTCTTCCTTTCTTCCTTCCTGCTTCCCTGTCTTCCTTTTGTTCGTTTTTCTTCCTCTATTCGTTCCTTCCTTCCTTCCTATCTTCTTTTGCTTCCTCTCTTTATTTTCTTCCTTTCTTCTTTCCTCCCTTTCTTCCTTACTTCCTACCCATATAGTGACCACTTTCACAACTGACCGTTTTAGTACTTTCGGGGGATATATGTGGAAAGAAAATTCTAACGGAACGTAAAGACAAACAACGGATACCTCCCCCCCATCTATCAAGCAGTTCCTGCCCCCCCCCCCCCCCCCCCCCCCCCCCCCCCCATCACCACGACCACCACCTGGCAGTTTTTTACCCGAAGAAATGGAAGGGAAATTCCCCTTCTATCCTTTTCTTTCCATTTCCATTTTCATAGGCAGAAAACAGTTTTTCACCGCTGGTCCAGTTGTTTAAACAGTTACACTAGCCTAAATTCAGCGCCACCTCGCGTGGCTGATGTCCCCATCTCCCTCCCCTCCACTCCCCCCCCCCCCCCCCCCCCCCACACACACACCACAGCACTTCTTCCCCTAACTGGGAGACCTTCTCCGACTCTTTTGGTCTGTGGAGCTTCTGGAGTAAGCACGTGGGAGAAGAAACTTGACGCTTTTGACACTTAGTGCCTGCGTAAGATCTTGGGCTTCAAACGGTCAGACTTTATACCAAAAATTAATGAAGAGGTCAGGGAGAAGTCCAAACAGCTCCCCGTGTTAACCATCATCCGAAGACGGCGCCTTCGCTGGCTTGGGTCATGTGTCGAGATTACCTTCATCAAGACCTGCAAACCAGGCCATTCAATGGACCCCAGCAGGCCAGAGAAAAAGAGGACGACCCGGGGTGAGCTGGCGACAGACAGTGGAGAGAGACCTCAGACTCGCTGACAGAGGATGGAGTGACATCAGCAGACTGGCTGAGGACCGTGCACTGTGGAGTGACTTGACTGCCTCATGCGTCGCAAGACGCGAGGAGCATCGAAGTCTAAGTCTAAGTAAGTCATGCGGGAGGAATCCTGCTTGCCTGAAAGCAAATGATACACCTGAAGATGCCGCCGTGTGGGCCCAGGGAAGTACTGCCTCCAATCGCTGAAACAACCAGCCGGGAGCAATCCTGCACTATTGGGATACATTATTCGGTTTGACGGCGTCGTTGTCGCTGTAGTGGTGGATAAAACCCGCATTGATAAGATGTTCATGAAACATGTGAAGCTGGATTCTGAAGGAGCAACAGACTCCGTGGAACGCTGAATCACTTTCCATGGACGCGCTCCTCTCTCTCTCTCTCTCTCTCCTCTCTCTCTCTCTCTCTCTCTCTCTCTCTCTCTCTCCTCTCTCTCTCTCTCTCTCTCTCTACTGTCATCAACTGATGGAAGAACATTCCTCAGCAAGGAAACGAGGAGCTTTGGGATGGAAGTGAAGAGATGGAATGGGGAAAGGGAAGATGAGCTCTCATACATCACTTTACGCGAAAACAGCTACACTTCACTGGATGACCTATGAGCCATGGAACCAATAAGAGAGAGAGAGGGGGGGAGAGACAGAGAGACAGAGAGAGAGAAGAAATAAAGTTAAAAGAGAAAGAAAGGAAGAAAAAAGATAAATGAACAAAAAAAGGACAAGAAAGAATCAAAGAAAAATAGAAACAGAGAAGAAAAAGAAAGGCAGAAAAGAACGTAAAAAAAAAAAAGACGGAATGAAATCTTAAAAAAAAAAAAAAAAAAAGAAAAAAAAGAAGGGGGAAATGGAAAGCTCGACAGAAAACGGAAAGAACGAAAGAAACATTCGAGGACTGACGCAAAAAAAAAAAAAAAAAAAAAAAAAAAAAAAGAGAGAAAGAAAATGAAACACGACAAAGAGACGAACAGAAAGACACAGACATAAAGAAGGAGTCCTAATCCTGTCAGGAAATAAACAACTGAAAACTTCGAGTAGGAACAGGTCACCTCTTCGACAAGACAGGAACTAATTACTCCTATCAGGAGAATTGGGATAGATATTCAACTTCATGTCACCATCAAAGCCGAATAAAGGGAAAAGAATAAAGCCATCATCAGATAGGGACTGACAAAAATGTGGGAGGAAATGAGGAGAAAGTGAGAGGCAATAAAAACAGGAAGACGGAGGAGTAACGGCGAGCAAGCGAGCGAGCGAACGAGCGAGGGGACGAGAAGAGAGAGAGAGAGAGAGAGAGAGAGAGAGAGAGAGAGAGAGAGAGAGAGAGAGAGAGAAAGCGAGCGAGGAGAGAAAGAGGGAGAGAGAGAGAGAGAGAGAGAGAGAGAGAGAGAGAGAGAGAGAGAGAGAGAGAGAGAGAGAGAAAGAGAAGAGCGAGAGAGAGAGAGAGAGAGAGAGAGAGAGAGAGAGAGAGAGAGAGAGAGAGAGAGAGAAGAGAGAGAGAGAGAATTAAAGAAATACATTGGAAACTGATTTAACACGGTGAAGAAAAAAGTAAACACAAACGGACAAGCATGGATTCAAAAGACTCATTACGCCATACCGGAACTAAAAAACAAACAAACAAAAAACAAAACAAAACAAAACAAACAAACAAACAAAAAGTCAGTCAAAGAGATAACTAAAAACTCACCTAAGTTGTCAAAATTTGTCTGTCTGTTGTCTGGCTGTCTGTCCGTCTCTGTCTGTCTGCCTCTCTCTCTGCATTAATGTGCATATGCGCGTGGTGTGTGTGTGTGTGTGTGTGTGTGTGTGTGTGTGTGTGTGTGTGCGCGCGCGCGCGCGCGCGCATAATACATTGAGAGAGAGAGAGAGAAAAAAAGAAAGAGAAAGCAAGAGACAGAGAGAGGGAGAGAGGGAGAGAGGGAAAGAGAGAGAGAGAGGGGGAGATAGAGAGGAGAGAGAGGGGCGGGGAGAGGAGAGAGAGAGAGAGAGAGAGAGAGAGGAGAGAGAGAGAGAGAGAGAGAGATTGAGAGAGAGACAGACAGACAGACAGACAGACAGACAGACACAGACAGACAGAGACAGACACAGACAGAGAGAAAGTGACAGAGAGACAGAGGGACAAAGAGAATAGGAAGGCATACAGGCAGACGGATACAATGAAAAACTTACGGTATAGAAAAACAGACAAACGGGCAAGCTTTTCCTTTGTTGACACCGTCCATCTCTCGGCTAATTGAACGACAAAAACAAAAGTGAACCCTCAAATATCAGCAGTACGCTTCACATCCCATTAAAAAAAAAAAAAAAAAAAAAGTCTTTACTCCTAGTAAGAAACATACAGAAACTTAAAAAAAGAAGAAAAAAAAAAAAAGAAAGGCTCGCAGAGATAATGATGACAAAGAGCTGAATCAATCAGATAAGAGACACAATGACACAAAGATCAACAAACTCGGTGGCAGGGCAGACAGACATACAGGACAATGTGACCTGACCCCCACATCGCCCACCACTCCCTTCCCTTCACCAACCCACCCACCCATCATCATCATCATCATCATCACACACACACACACACACACACACACACACACGTAGACTCACTTTTGTAAGCCAGAGGAGACATATTCGCTCGTCGTCCGTAACACCAGCAAACAGGAAGAGGACGCCGAAGCTAAAAGATGTCGGGAAAAAAAAAAAAAAAAAGTTGAAGAATGTGTCTTCTTCGACTATACTTGCTCTCCGAACTGTTCCACTGTCAGTGCGGCCGACCAAGCACGTGCACCGAGGCAGTTGTCAGGGAACCAAGTAACGGTGTGTGTCAATCTAGCTTTCGGCGCCAAGCTGTGAGCCAATCGCCGC
>JADBJO010007097.1:77500-85000 GCA_016801955.1 Conus betulinus
ACTTAACGAAAGTCTACACGACAAGGTAACAATTGATCTACTTACGCATGGAGTACTCAATAATGAAAAATACTTTGTCCAGAGAGAGAGAGAGAGAGAGAGAGAGAGAGAGAGAGAGAGAGAGAGAAAACAAACTTAAGAACGAGAATAAGTATGCATTATCATACTTTCAGTTTGAATCCCTTCCACAATTTACAGCGGTTTTTTTTTTTAGCTTTCTTGAAAACAAATCGAATCTGCTGACGTGACTGCTCCCTTTGTAAGGGGCCGCAACCTTCAGACAGCGCGTGTCGAAGGGGACGAATATAGTAAGTAGGTTACTTGTCTAGCTTTACATACTTGTGGTTTAACCTTTTGTGGAGCTTCCTTCTCCAGTTAAATTTCAGCCCTGTAAATAGCACAGCTTCCCTGCACGCAGTATTAATTAAGATCAGGTGATCACAGACGAGCACGCGCTAATGAGGCCCGTGTGATCGATTTCAGCGATAAACAGCACTTGAGCATATATGGTGGTTCGTATCATAATGATGCCCCACATAAAAACTAGCGTTTTCAGCTACCCATCTTGGGGTGTTGTGCTTCTGGTGGTGTGATGGCGTGTAATGTAAAATAGGTCCCTTTTGCTCCGTTTCCTGGGGGGTGATTATCCCCGTTTGCCGTACAGCATGGTTGGTGGTGCGCATGTGAAACCTGAATGTAAGATGACGAAGAAAACTCCCAATTTGTTGAGGTTACTGCCTCGTCAAAGATTACGCTGTGTGTGTGTGTGTGTGTGTGTGTGTGTGTGTGTGTGTGTGTTTAAGTCGCTTTTTGAAGACGTGTTCCACCCACACTCGGACATTTCCGAAACAAAGCTATATCTTTATATACCATTCAACGACACTTGCCGCCATTACGAGCACGTGCACCAAGCTTAAAGCTGTCATATGAAACGTTGTCAGGCTTGCCATTTGTTTGGGTCAGTCAATGTATGTTCAGCAGACTTTCTCCCCACCCTAACCCCCATCTCAACCCTCATCCCACTCCCACCCCCTCCTCCAGCTCCCTTCCCTCTCCCCTCCCCGGTGTCATCCGTCGTCATGACGTAAAGGTATAACATTGCTTCTTCTCATGACATTAGTCTTGGAGAAGAACAACAGCAAAAAAAAAAAAAAAAAAAAAAAAAAAAAAAAAAAAAAAAAAAAAAGCCAGACTGGCTGAAATCAGTAAAGGGGTTGACATTTCAAAAATCGGACACAGGCCTGGTTTTACACGAACGCGGCGCAGAGCATAAACTGACTGTCGAGGTAAAAAAAAAAAAAAGTAAAGGTTTATAAACGGTTAATGCGGATGACTTTTTTTTTTTTGTTGAAATCTTCATTCCGCTTCGTTCTAAGAGAACTGTAATGAGGTCAGGTTGGTTAAAGGGCAGTGGACCGGGGAGGCCATATCGGGGTTGCAAGCAAGTTAGAAATGAAACTGAGGACCAAAAAAAAAAAAAAAAAAAAAAAAAAAAAAGCCAAGACCAAAAGGCCAAAAAAAAAAAAACAAAACAAAAACAAAAAAAAAAAAAAAAAAAAAAAAAAAAAACAGAAAAAAAGAAACGCGAGACCTGAAAGCGAAAAACTATCCTAGAAGAATGTATGCAGAAAACTTAAAGTCCTGTATAAGCTTTAGTCAACTGAAACGAAAGGAATTACCTGAAACTACGTGCACTGAAAACTTGAAAAAGACTCTCAAACAAAGTGTGCTCAAACTAAAAGTTCGATTTAGAAACAAAGTCTACTGGAACTAAAAGACCGATCTGACACTAATTCCGCTGAAAGTAGCGGACCGATTTGAAACAAACTCTACTGGGACTCAAAAACAGATCTGAAACAAAGTCTACTAATGTGAACAATGAATATAAAAAAAAAGCCACTGAAAGTCCGATCTGAAACAAAGTCAACAAAGGGACCCGTCTGAAACAAGATGTACTGAAACCAAAAGACCAACCGGAAACAAGATGTACTAAAACTAAAAGACCATCCTGAAACAAGATGTACTGAAAGAGCAACCGGAAACAAGATGTACTGAAACTAAAGACCATCCTGAAACAAGATGTACTGAAACTAAAAGACCATCCTGAAACAAGATGTACTGAAACTAAAAGAGCAACCGGAAACAAGATGTACTGAAACTAAAAGAGCACCCGGAAACAAGATGTACTGAAACTAAAAGAGCAACCGGAAACATGATGTACGGAAATTAAAAGACCGTTCTGAAACAAAATGTACTCAAACTAAAAGACCAATCTGAAACAAAATCTACTGAAACTAAAAAGACCGACGGAAGCAAGATGTACTCAAACTAAAAGACCCATCTGAAACAAGATGAACTCAAAATAAAAGACCCATCTGAAACAAGATGTACCGAAACTAAAAGACCAATCTGAAACAAAATGTACTCAAATTAAAGACCAGCCTGAAACAAGATGTACGGAAACTAAAAGACCAACCTGCAGCAAGATGTACCGAAATTAGAAGACCCATCTGAAACAAGATATACTCAAAGTAAAAGACCAACCTGAAACAAGATGTACTGACACTAAAAGACCAACGGAAACAAGATGTACTGAAATCAAAAGACCAACCGGAAGCAAAATGTACTTAGAAACTAAAAGACCAACCTTGAAACAAAATGTACTCGAACTAAAAGTCCACAACCGAAACAAGATGCACTGAAACTAAAAAACTAATCTGAAACAAAATGTACTGAAACTAAAAGACCAACCTGAAAACCAAATGAGCTGAATTAAAAGGTCAACCGGAAACAAAATGTACGGAAACTAAAAGACCAATGTGAAACAAAGCGAGCTAAAACTATAACTGGTTTGAAACAACCCACTAAAACTTTTAGATCCATGTGAAACACGATCAACTGAGACTAAAAGACAGACATGAAACAGTCTTCTACAGACCACTCCGAAACAAAATCCATTGAAACTTGAATACACATCTGAAACAATGTGTACGTAAACTTAAAGACTGATCTGATTTTTTTTTTTTTACCGAAACTGAAAGAACTGCCTGAAACAAAGTTTACCGAAAGTAAATGATTGATCTGAAACAAAAATCTGGTGAAACCCAAAGACATATCTTAAGTTAAGTCTGTCATCAATCACATTTCAGTCAGATCCAGTGAGAAATACTGATCTCTCTTTTACAAAAAAAAAAAAAATTGAAAGTAAGCCACATCAAGTGGAGACACTAGAGATCAAAGTTCAGAACTAAAACAGCATATTTGTGCCTGTTGTCAAAGCCAGAGCAGAGCCAGGCTTCCATTGACTAAAGAGTCGCAATGCCTGTGGATTGATTGTCGTGATTTCGATCCACTCGCAGGGTCAGATTTGAAGGGACTGGAAACCTTCTGTGTTCAGCCAGCAGTGGATGGGTGGCTAATTCAGGCCATGGAAGGTTAAGGCGGCGAATGAAGAGAGAGACATGGTTCGCCTTTCACTGTGCCGTCCTCCAGGATTCGGGTGAAAATCTTACAGTCAACTCTACATCTACGGCCATAAGCACTTTTCATCAAACACTTCTCAGCTTTCAATGAAAGGTTCATGCCGGCCGGTTTGACAGACAGTATGGACTATGACGGGCATGAACAGTGATTATGAGAAAAAGAAAACAATCATGACGACGACGACGACGATGGATGATGATGATGATGATGATGATGATGATGATGATGACGACGATTACCAGCCAAACAGGCCAGCTTCCGACGCTTGATAATTTAGGGGAATACATTCTTTCCTGCCAATACGTGCGTTGGCTGATTTGTCGCCAGATATGTATCACCTGTGTTATGTTCCTACAAAAAAACTGCAAGTTACAAAGAAGTCGCCTCTTATGGATTTAATGTTGTTGTTGTTTTTTTTGTCCGTCGAGACGACGAAGACCATCTAGTCATCCTGGGATCGGGGATGAGTGCGTAGATGGCTGGTCAGGCTGATCTGCGCCCGGAAAGACCTATCACAGTACGGACAGCGGATGGTGGCAGCAGCTGGAGATCTGTTGACTCTGGTCTTCCTGATCGTCCTGCGCTGCTCAGCTGCAGCAGTTCTGTTGCTTTCACAGGTCTCTGCACCTTTGCGGACAGCTGATCGCCACCCATCTCTGTCCTGGGCAGTCTGCTCCCATGTTGTGTGGCTGATGTTGAAGGCCTTCAGGGAGGATTTGAGGCTGTCTTTGAAACGCTTCCTCTGGCCTCCATGAGAGCGGTTTGCCCTGTAGCAGTTCGCCAAACATGGGTTTAATACTGTGCATGCCAAATGGAATGAGACAGGGAAGAATGTCTCTGTGTACTCAGCCACTTATTCGGAAGATATCTTTTATCTTGTTATTCCACAAAATATCATTATTGTTGCTTTTGCAATATGTTGTCCGAACCTGAATGTTATTGTCAGATTGTAGCTGCTGCTGACTTCAGCTTAAAGTTCTTATCTACCAACCGTCTGATTTAATCTGCTACTTTTTCGGCCTGTTTTCTGCCTGACTTTTTGCCAGCATTCTTTTTCCACCGGAGTGTGTTCAATCACAGTTTCAAAATCATTGACAGAGTGGCTTCTTACGCTTGTGATCTTGTAGTTTTTGACAGAACCGCATTTCATTTTTCTTCTAGGGGCAAAATTGTTATTTAAGAGTTGTGTTCTTTTTATTTGGCGACTATAGTATATCATTTGCAGATTCTGTGGCAGATAGTCTTGAGTCTTGACTTCTGACCTCCCTTTTCAGAAGTACTGCTGCCACGTTGGTTTCCTCCAGTGACTTGTCTCCTTTACACACACACACACACACACACACACACACACACACACACACACACACACACACACACACACACACATATATATAATATATATATATATATATATATATATATATATATATATATATATATATATATATATATATATCCATTTAAACCTTTGATTAAAATGTAAGTGCTAAAACCCTAAAAGGGTTTTAGCACTTACATTTTAATCAAAGTTTTAATCAAAGTTTTAACAGATGCCGCTCCCAACCCGGTTGAGCACTTTTTAAAAATTATTGTTGGGTTAGCAACACATTATATATATATATATGCTTATATATATATATATATATATATATATATATATATATTGCAAACACCAAGCTGCTCTGTAAGTTGCTGGGATGGTGCTCGGTTGCTTATCCTTGTGTGTGTGTGTGTGTGTGTGTGTGTGTGTGTGTGTGTGTGTGTGTGTGTGTGTGTGTGTGTGTGTGTGTGTGTGTGTAGTGTGTGTGTGTGTGTGTGTGTGTGTGTGTGTGTGTGTGTGTGTGTGTGTGTGTACAGATATATCCACTTTTGGAGAGCTGAAATATTCCAGATTCAATACAAGCATCGATGGCACAGTTCAGCTACTGGTGGGTGGTGCTATGTTGTAATTGTGCTCTGCTCTTTGTAATATGCAGTTCACCACCTAGTTACTTCTGTTCGTTTTATGAGGGTGGAATAGTTTTCTTTCTTTCAAACAGTTGCAGCTCTAAGCTGTTGTGATCCAGACTGGAACACACGAACGGATAACAAACTTTTTCAAATCCGCCCAGACCATAAAGCTGTTTACTATTTGTCACTGGTGGCTGTAAAGTAAAAAAAAAAAAAAAAACAGTTTTGTGTCAATCTGAAACAAAACAACGTGTGTTTTGTGTCAATTACACACAAGCCATTCCTTTCACAGTCTCACGTATCGTTCATAGGCTAGAGAAGCACCGTAGTGCAATCCATACAATTCTCTATAAAAACATGTTCTGATAGAGTGTTAGGACTTACATGATGCCAGACATAACAACTTTACAGTAGACTCCATGAAACCCTTGTGCAGAGAAGTTCCGCCTGATGCAATTTTGTTTTTCATTTGATGTAAAATTTTAGGGAAAGAAAGATGTCTGAGCTTTTTAACGTGTTTTTTAAAAACCTTTGAAGGTAAGTTATGGTTCTTTTTTTCACCGGGGGGGGGGTTGGAAGGGGGGGGTAACATATGTATAGCTAATTAATTTTGACAAGAAGGCAATCCAGTTAAAACCTTCGTGGTCCGATGAGCTATAAACAACATGAATGTGAAATGGTTCGCTTGTATTGTTTCCACTGTCAGCCAGATCGTCATCGATGCCATATGCACCCCCATGCACAAAGGACTCTCAGACTCTCAAGCTGTAGAAAACAATGTTGATCACTTTGCGTCGACGGATGACTGTTCTACACAAAGTCCTGATGTATAAATCGTTCCATCTGTACATTGTATGCGGCATACGACTCATTCATCCGATGGCGAATGCTAGTGTGGTAATGCAGGTGCTGCAGTGATGTCCTTTCTTTCATCTTATGCTTCCTTTTATTTGCTGTTTTGATTACTGATTATCATTGCATAGTCTTTGGTCTTTCATCGTTATCAAGATTATTACCATTATCAGCAGCAGCAGCAGCAGCGTTGTTGTCGTCGTTGTCATCATCATCATCATCAATATCATCATCATCATCATCATCATCATCATCATCATATCTGTTATCATTATTTTTGTTGTTGTCGTTGTTGTTTGTTGTTGTGCTGTGGTGGTGGTGGCTGTGGTGGTAGTGTGGTGGTAGTGTTGGTGGTGGTTAGTGGTAGTATCATCATCATCATCATCATCATCATCATCATCATCATCATCATCACCATCTAACGGTCAGAGACCAAGCTGAAAGCGCTTTCAGAATCCACGCTCACGTCTATAGAACAGGCTGTCTATCTGTGTAGAACTGACTACCGAGCTGCCTGCTGGGGTAATCATTTGTTTCCCGTGCTGTTCAGTCGAATATCAGTCACTCAGATTGTGGACGTTTTTCGACCTTCCTTCGACGTCTCCAAAGGATGGATGCTATGTGAATACATGTCATCCGTACTAACGGGGAAAGCTGTCCTTCTCCACCGTCAGTTTGGTCATGGGATTTTACGTATGGGTACAAGATCTTATGCGTACTTTCACATACGGAATCTCGGTTTATATTCTCATTCGAAAGACCTTTTCAAGAAAACAGAACCAGTGTTAACTCTGAGCAGCCAATGTTGTTAACTCCTCAGCATTTTTTCTGATGTTCTTTGGGACATGACACATCTCGAGGGTCAGTTGAATCATTTTGTGTGGAACTGATCCCATATGCGTTGTTGCCAGATCGAGCCACACCACGTCGAAGTCCCATTTCTCTTCCCTAGCTCTTTGGATTGCGTCCTGAATCATAGTGGCATGTTCTGAACAGCCAGAGACGCCTGGGTTGCCTCTCTTCTCGACTAACAAAATCCAAGTACTCATTTTTTTTTTCTGTCAGGCATTTAGTCAGGCTGGCTGTCCGAGGCTCTACCCACTGTGCTATTAACGCCTTGTGAATGAAATGGGTGGTCCTTCTTAGATCTTCCACAAACCGTACGGCTTCAGTAGTGTAGTGGCCATCCCCCCCCCCCCCCCCCATCCCATCCCA
>JADBJO010007097.1:97500-119676 GCA_016801955.1 Conus betulinus
CTGTGCTTTCGGCAGCTGCTCACGCAGACGATATTGAATGATTTGCCTCTGTTTCTCTTAATAAAGCATTTCAAATCTGACCCATTAGCTGTACCTGATCAATATCGTTTTTCTTTTCCTTGTTTTAAACGTGCGATTTCTTGTATTCGTAACTTGATATCGTTCTCCTTTTCGTTGTTTTGGTTTTACGATATCCTTGGGGCTTACCTAAAAACGATTTTTGTAAAGCTCCTCACTTTGTTATTTCAAATTAGATGTAGGCTCACTAAAACCAGCTGAACATCAGGTATGAATCGTTAATGAAAGTAAAACTAGCAGTTGATATGTAAAAGTGACATTTTTTCAACAGCTGGTTGTCGTGCGGTGCACGTACGTGAGTACTTGGGTGAGTCTGCAGTCCAAGTAGTTAACGTGTAAAATTAATTTGGGACTATATTTTTCCAACAAAATTAAACCTCTTGATCTCTAGCTATAACTTTGTTGCCTGGGATGAAAAGCTGGCTATTAGTGTCCTGATATTGCTACAGAAATACGACATCCAGTCAATCGAAATTTTTTCATGGGCTTTTTTTTTTATATCAGAGTGCAAACAGTGCTACCATATGTGTCAGAAATCTGGTGTGGATGAAAGTAGTAATTATATGGAAAATATGCATTTATTAACATTTAAACATGTTCTTAGTACCATTAGTAGAACTGCTAATGCACTGATTAATGGAGAAATGGAAAAGTTTCCACTGTGTGAAAGCGTATTTATCGGAACAGTTAGATACTGGATCTAATTCACATGAACGAAGGAGAATCGCCTTCTTTACGAGGCTAACTTTGACATGTTGACATCTCCATGAGACAGGTAGAAAGAACTGAGTCAATGGGTAACAGACATTCCAATAGATTTGTCATTAACGTTCATAAGCATGGTTGTCATAAAGTGTATACAGAGACTGAACTTGTCTTGCCCATTGTGTAAACAGGCTCGAGATTCGGTTTTTGTTAGTTTGTTTGTTTTTTGCTATCCTGCTGTGGATACAATAAGAAACCAGATTATCTCTAGCTGTGCTTTCGGCAGCTGCTCACGCAGACGATATTGAATGATTTGCCTCTGTTTCTTAATAAAGCATTTCAAATCTGACCCATTAGCTGTACCTGATCAATATCGTTTTTCTTTTCCTTGTTTTAAACGTGCGATTTCTTGTATTCGTAACTTGATATCGTTCTCCTTTTCGTTGTGTTGGTTTTACGATATCCTACGTTTATACATTGTAAGTATACATCACGCGCCCTTCATGAGGCTGTGGCTTTTTGTGAATTAGCTCTCTCTCTCTCTCTCTCTCTCTCTCTCTCTCTCTCTTTTTAGCCTCTCTCTCTCTCTCTCTCTCTCTCTCTCTCTCTCTCTCTCTCTCTCTCTCTCTCTCTGTGTCTCTCCTGGTGTGTGTGTGTGTGTGTGTGTGTGTGTGGTGTGTGTGTGTGTGTGTGCTTCACCATCTCTCTCATTCTTCCATTCGTTCTCTTTATCTGTGACATCTGTCTCTATCTCACTATGTTTGACTGTCTGTCTCTGTCTCTGTCTCTGTCTCCGTCTCTGTCTGCCTGTCTGCTTGTCTTTCTGTCTGTCTGTCTGTCTGTCTGTCTGTCTGTCTGTCTGTCTCTCTCTCTCCTCTCTCTCTCTCTCTCTCTCTCTCTGTGGAAAACAAAAATGGGTATATCAAATTAAGAAAACTTAACAAAACATGGATTTGGAATAGGTTTTTGGATGTGCCAATCAGTAAGTTAGGAAAATGGTTTCACAGCAAATTTTAAAGACAGATTAATAGCATGTTATAAACAAATTTGACATTCAGAAATGGAAAGTAACGATAAATACAGCTGTTTTTTTTCCCTTCAAGTCAGTACACAATTCGGTTGTGACAAACAGATTACATACAGTTTGTCTGCTCAAGTTTTCGTTCACATGCAAACAAATTGTGCTTTGAAACGGACATAAATCGACAGCTTCTCCCTGAAAAATGTCTGGGCGTATTAAAGAAAATGAGAACAAATTTCTCTTAAAATGCAGCGATGACGATGAATTACGAAAGATATTTGTGCTGTCTGGTTGAGAAGAAGCAAAACGAAAGGACTTTTTATTCGCTATCCTATCTTCTGTACCAATTCAGTGGCATCATACCCACGCCGCCTCTCGCAGCTCTCCGTCCAAAGCCACACCCAGGTTATCTTGCTGCAGCCTTGGCACCGGCAATCCACGGGCAGCAGTCAATGTCAAGTCGTCACGAAGCAACCCCCACCAGGAGACACTGAACAGCTGCCGAGTGACGCCGATGTTGTTCATTGGTGCCTGTGCTGACCCAACATGTGGAGGACCCCAGCTATGGAGCCTACTGGTGACAGTCATTGTTCAAGCGCTGAGGTGGGTTGATTGAGCGCCCCTCTCTGGGGGCTGCCATCTCACCACACCTATCACCTATTTCAGAGTCTTGAAGACTGGTGAGGCGCCACAGAAGACTTCGCAACCAGCTTTCCTCCACTCCTCCCGGTTCTCAGACGCTCTTAGGCAGTTGCTGAGCGTAAGACCTGATGCACTGATGTTGTCCTCCCATGTCTTTCTCTGTCTTCCTCTTCTCCTTCCGCCTCCTCGCACTGTTCTTTGTAGAATGTTTTTGTCCAGTCCTGTTGATCTTGATACATGACATACCATCTTATTATAATTATTGTGACCACTTCTTCTCAAAGTGAGCTATAAAGTTTACTTTGTATCGTCCATTGGCTTGCCTTATTCTGGTCTGCACCTCCAAGTTGGTAATGTTGTCTTTGTATGAGATGCCAAAGATCTTGCAGAAGCACCTCCTCTCTAATGTCTGAATCCTTCTCTCAAGTTCAGCTGTCAGAGTCCACGTCTCACAGGCATTGAGAAATATGGCAATGACTAGAAAGCTCATCAGTCTGGGTTGGAACTATGTGCGATGTTTCTGTCATTCCAGATGGGTCTTAGTCTGACCAGCCCTGCTGACACTTGCTCAACTCTGGAGAGCACTTCAGGTTTTGACCCCTTATCTGATATAATTGCCCCGAGGGGTGCCACCACGACCATCAAAAGACAGACCTCATGAATTCCCTGATACTGGTGACCTCGATACGAAACACACACCAAGGGCATAAATGTACAGGGTAAATCGAAACTGAGGTCAGCATGAGAGCAGGGCATGAAGGACCACAGAATTTGAGACTTTTTCTAAATGCTGGTTGACCAGGATGAGGGCGATAAACATGAAGCCATGGAATTCCATTTCGGTCTAAGATTGCATGACAGGGCTGTATTCTATGTTTACTTCCATGATATATCGTGGCATCAGTCAGGCCCGAAAGATACAGACACCAGCTGTGTTGGTCAGGAAATTTGAGCAATACCCTCAAAGATGTTGGGAGGATGAAACTCGACTGTTCGGTTCCAGTCCCCCAAATGAGCCCATAGCGAACTCGCTTCAAAGCCAGCAAGGGCAGAACATCCCCACATATAAATGGCTCTGAAGGGAATCAATACAATGACACCCCCCATCCGGCAATCCACGAAGCCAGCCACCGCGCAAAGGCAGCTGGTAAAACGACAGGACTTTGAATCTTAATGTCAGATGATAGTATTGTAATGTTATCACTTACAAGATAGCTGTTTGAGACGGGAAAGATATGCAGACAACATGAAGGGTCGAAAACGCCTTGGCTGGTGTTACAGATGATAAACCGGATATCCCTCCCATAAATTCCCATCCAGACAATACCTAATAAATCTTTTTACCCCCTTGTCACAAGGACTGTGATTAGCTAATATCTGTAAAAGACCAGAGAGACTCTCCTCTCTCTCTCTCTCTCTCTCTCTCTCTCTCTCTCTCTCTCTCTCTCTCTCTCTCTCTCTCTCTCTTTAAATTGCAGAATTCAAAGATAGGCTTATTTGTTCTTTTAAAGCGAACTGGCACTCAGATATGGAAAGTAAAGAAAATTTCGCTGTTTTTTTCTCATTTAAAAATGTGTTTTTCATTCTGAAAAGTTTCTCAGTGTCATAACAGATAAATGGCACAGAATAATTACGCAAGATTCAAGTTGAGAACTTTAGTTTTTTAATGCGAACAAAATATGGTTTGAATTTGAAACATCCACAAAATCCGTTGTCCTGCATGTAGACATTGTTGACGTCGAAGAACACTTTCTGTTCCACTGTACTGCTTATAATGAAGTGCGGACAAATTGTTCATTTTTTCTGGTTAGATATAGCGGAAAGGCAAGATGTCGCTGTCGTGTTATCATCAGACGATGAACTTGCAATTAAATCAGTTGCGAAAGGTGGAGCATAGGCCATCGACGACCCTTCGCCATCGCACTCTTTTCTGGGCTGTTCTGGTCATTCCAGTCCAGCTGGTCCCTAGTTGTTTCAGCTCTGCCTCAGTGTCTCGCCTCCAGCTGTTGCGAGGTCGGCCTCTCTTCCTCTTTCTGCTGCGGTTCCAGGTCAGGGCTTGGCGTGTGGTGCTGGACGCTGGCTTCCTGAGGGTGTGTCCGATCCAGCCCCACTTCCTTCGCAGTATCTGCTTGGCCACTGGTTCTCTGTCCCGCACGCTCCCACAGATCTTCGTTTCGGATCGTCAATCTTACCAATTTTTTTTTAACCTTGCATTACTTCTGTGCGTGAGGACATAAGGATATGTTACGACTTTATTATTTATTTATTCATTATTTATTCATTCATTTTGTTAACCTTGTTAACTTCAGTCCTGTCCCATGTTCGACAGCTTGCGGCGAGAGTTCTGGCCCGGTGCAGTGGAACTCCAAGAAAAGCTGTGGGGAAACGGCGGACTCACTCCCGACGGACCGCTGACTTTGCCCAAGCTACTGGACTTTCTATCTGACCAGCATGACCAGGGAACGCAGGAGAAGCAGAAGAAAAAGAAGTTAATCTTTGATTTGATACACACTGAGAATGAATGTGTACTATTTGTTTGCAGCAAAGGAAAAGGGAAATGTTATTGTTCTGTTACCCCCCCCCCCCCCCCCCCCCCCCCCCCCCCCCCCAGTTGACAAAAGACCTATTTGATAATGGCAATAAAATATCAACGTGTCAAAAGTATCAAGTGTCTCTCGTCCTTTACTAGCCACTTGAGACATGGGTAGTTTCATGTCACTGGTTTCCACTGCTGACGTCACACAGACACTTCATTGCTCTCCCTTGTGGCGCGCAGCGTTGAATTATTCAGGATGCTTTTTACCTCTTCACGCTTTCAGCTGCCTGTTGAAGGGAGTCACCAATGACCCGTTCAGAGCTGCTGCAGCATGCTACAACTTTCCAGACAGCCGCGTTTCCCTGTTTGGTATTGTGACTGAAAGGGCAGTAACTGAACAATGATAGCATGTTTGTGAAAGTCCCGTTTCATCGTGGAAGTTAGAAAAAAAAATCTGCATGTTATAAAGTATGTTTAGACAGTTTTAGTCTCATCAAGGAGGTGTCGTTGCATGCAGACTAGTCCACATAAGCTACATCACATTCGCTAAGTTTTGTGACCACACTGCGCATGGTTTAAAGCTGATGGATCAATGAATTAATGTCTAAGATGAGAGAATTTAAGAAGAGTAGATGTCTGACCTACAGATGAGCCCATCACAATGGTCAGCCTTGGATATCTATCTAACATTGGCTGTGCCATTGTCATCATTGTGTGTGAGTGTGGTGAGTGTACACGTATATATATATATATATATATATATATATATATATATATATATATATATATATATATATATATAAAAATAGGGTAAAAGGAAGTTTTAAAATCAACAGGTCTGTTTCGAGCGCTCGCTCTCCTCAGGATGGTTTTGGGTCGCCTACTGCCGGTGTTTTTACCATCCTATTTTTAATAGATATTGCTCCCCCAGGGGTTGAGCACTTTAAGAATTTTATTAGGCATTTTAGTGGTATTTTTATATATATATATATATATATATATATATATATATGTGTGTGTGTGTGTGTGTGTGTGTGTGTGTGTGTGTGTGTGTGTGTGTGTGCATTGGTATATGGCACGGGCACATGTGTGTGTGTGCTCTAGTTTATGAGGTGCATATGATCATGTGCGTGCGTGTATATATATATATATATATATATATATATATATATATATATACACGAGAGTGTACACATGTGCATCTGTTTTATGAGTGCGTGATCTTGTTTTGACAAAAAAAAAAAAAACGTTCAAACCATACACATACATACACTTCCAGACACTTATGTAGACACTTTATATATATATATATATATATATATATATATATATATATATATATATATATATATATATATATATATATAGAGAGAGAGAGAGAGAGAGAGAGAGAGAGAGAGAGATTGGCTGGTAAAGTAGTCAGAGCCTGCGTCAACTAGTTTCCGTTCTGCACCCCCTAACCCTACATTTTGCAGACATCCACTGCCAACGGCAACACAAGCTCTCCTGCACACCATTGATCGCTTTCTCTTTTTCGTCTTCTTCAACAAGAAGTTCACATAGTCCTGGTCTTTATGCATCTCATGCTCTGTCTGTCGCTTTTTAAATGAATTTGATTTATGTCGCACAAATGAAATGTGCATGTCTGTCTCTGCCTCTATGTCTGTCTCTGTCTGTGTCTCTGTCTCTGTCTGTCTGTCTGTCTGTCTGTCTGTCTGTCTGTGTTTGTTTCTCTCTTTGCTTTCTCTCTCTCTCTCTCTCTCTCTCTCTCTCTCTCTCTCTCTCTCTCTCTCTCTCTCTCTCTCTCTCTCTCTCTCATTCCCCCTTGACAGTTTCATGTTTTGCCAATGTTGATGGAGAAACAGCTTGTGCATGTGTTTATGTATTTTTGTTTCAAAGAGAAGTATGTTTGGTTGTGATTTAGTATCTACTCATGTTTAATTAGTTGCTAGTCACTCTTAGTCCCTCGATAGGGCAAGGGTCGGATTAAAAAAAAAAGCGTCATTTTGTCTGTCTTCTATTTTTTGTTTGTTGGTTCTGGGGGTCTCTGTCTCCTCGTTCGTCTCTTGTTTTCTTTCTGTGTCGTCTGGCCTGTTCTCCCTCTCTCCTCTCATCTCCCTCCTCTCTCCCGCCCCACTCTCTCCGCCCTGTTCTCTCTCCATCTTTGTCTCTCCTCCCTGGGCCTCTTCTCTCATCTCCTCTCTCCCAATCCTCTTCCTCCCCCTCCTCCTCCTCCCTCCTCCTCTCTCTCGTCTCCTCTCTCCTCTCGTCATCTCGTTCTCTCCTCTCTCTCCATCCATCGCTTCTCCCACTCTCGGACTCCCCTCCTCCACTCTCTCCTCTCTCTCCATCTCTCCATCATCTCCTCTCTCTCTCTCCCTTCTCTCTCCCTCCTCTCATCCTCTCTCGCTCCCTCCTCCCTCTCTCTCTCCGTGTCCCCCTCCTCCTCCCTCTCTCCCGTCCTCTGCCTCTCTCCCGTCCTCTCTCTCTCCCTCTTTAGCTCCTCTTCTCGTGCCCTCACTCTCCTCCATCTCTCCTCTCTCTTTCACTCTCCTCTTACCCTCTCTCTCTCCTCTCTCTCTTCCATCTCTCCTCTCTCTCTCTCTCTCTCCTCCTCTCTCCTCTCCCTCAGCTCCTTCATCTCTCTCTCTCTCTCTCTCTCTCTCCCATTTGTCCTATCGACTTTCACAAGCTATCCACACTGCTCATAGTTCATTTAGTTTCCATTTATATACGCATCAGCAACAAGAGCCCAGCTACCTTCGACACATTTTGTGTAATTTTTCATGTTCTTGTTGACCCATGAAAGTAAATTCTTGTACTCTTGTCAAGAACTGATCTCTTGATATTTACGTAGCATGCAAGAATGGAGAAATAATCCATGGTCTCCAGTGCCACACACACACACACACACACACACACACACACACACACACACACACAAACACACACCACACGCGCGCGCACACACACACACACACACACACACACCACACACACACAACACACACACACACACACAAACACACAAACACACACACACACACACACACACACACACAACACACACACACACACACACACACACACACACACACACACACACACACACACACTGCCAAAGACCATAACAATAGAGAAGGAAAGAAAAATCCAATCCTTCCACAAAGACTCCAACGAAGGTTCTGAGATCTTCTTGCTTTCTGGATGACTGATTTATCCACTGAATCACACCGCCTACACAAAACATGTTCAGCTGAAACATGCTTTCAGTTTTTTTTCTTTTTTCTATTACGGAATGGACAGCGTTTGACCAGGTCTTTCAGAAAGATCAAGACACGCGAGTTCATCTAATAGTAGCAAGCGAACAGAACAAACACTTGTGACACGTGACGTGATTCTTGACTTGGGGGTGGGTGGGGGATGGGGGTGGGGGGGGATCGGTAAAACTTGCCTAATTGCTTGTGAATTGGGAACCAGTGCCAGACAGAGAGAGGAGAGAGAGAGAGAGAGAGAGAGAGAGAGAGAGAGAGAGAGAGAGAGAGAGAGAGGATATACAACCCGAAGTTTAGTGTTTAAAGTCTCAAAGGTCACCGACTCAGCCGGCACTTTGAATTAGCTAAAAGTAGATCTGACTTACTATTCAAATTGTGGAAATACGCCCGCTGACTGAATTATGGGCTTCAAAAAGTTTTACCCGCTATTGTCTGAGAGACCTGACCTGATCTCTCTCTCTCTCTCTCTCTCTCTCTCTCTCTCTCTCTCTCTCTCTCTCTCTCTCTCTCTTCTCTCTCTCTCTCTCTCTCTCTCTCTCTCTCTCTCTCTCTCTCTCTCTCTCTCTTTTAGTTCTGTAATCTTTTGTCTTTTCTCATTATTTTCATGACTATCTTTTAGCAGCTTTTTTTTTTTTTTTTTTTTTTTTCATAATCTTGCTGTCAGAGAGGCTAGAAAATGAACTGACATAGGAGAAAGAGGACGTTGTTGGCAAGAGTATTACATATAATGATAATGATAATGATACTAATAAAAGATAATAATAATATGATGATGATGATGATGATGATGATGATAATAATAAATAATAATAATAATAATAATAATGATGATAAGAAGAAGAAGAAGAAGAATTACAATAATGATAGTAATAATAATAATGATGATGATGATGATGATGATGATGATGATGATGATGATGATGATGAGTAATATGATAATAATGATGATGATGATGATGATGATGATGATGATGATGATGATGATGATGAAAAATGGTAAACAACAATAATAATACTGATAATGACACTTTTATGACCACTCTCCATTCCATTTCTAAGCAGGTGGGCTTCATCCATAACCCACGGCTTGCACAATGCAGATCTCTACCCACGCTCACGATGCCCATCTCTCCTCATTTGATGTCTTGGGAACGCATGAAGGGGAAGCGTGGGGTTTAACAGCTCAGATTTACTGACCAGCAGGAGAGCAAATCGATATTGATGATGCCCCTCTACATTTTCTGATAGACATGCAGGAGAGTGGAGGATGAAGAGGAGCAGTCATGATCATCATCGCGTTTATGGACTGCGCCTACCTGTCATGGATGAACGACTCTTTGCCTCGGGGTGCTGAGGCTGTTTGTGGGGCAGAGAGAGAGAGAGAGAGAGAGAGAGAGAGAGAGAGAGAGAGAGGGGGGGGATTAAGAAAGAGAGAGAGGAAATTAAGAGTCAGAGAGAGGAGCAGACAGAGAGAGGGAAGAGAGAGAGAGAGAGAGAGAGGGGGGAGGGGGAGGGTAGATGGACAGACAGACGGACATACAGACAGAGAGATGGTGCAGTGAGGTTTGGGTGCAAAGAGGGTATGACAGACAGACAGACAGACAGACAAACAGACAAACAGAGACAATCCACGTTTGATCAAAATCAGCTCAGAAGTTCGTATAATCTTGGGAACGAACAAAACCCAGAAGCAAACAAAAGAAAATGAATGAAAATCTTGACAGTCGTAATAATAATAATGACAACAATTAGAAACTCGTAAGTAAAAAACATGAAGTGGTAAAGATGATATCGTTTAAACATCGAATACCCCGTCAGCTGATCATCTAAAGCATGCCTCAAAGGTTTTTTTTGTCGAGCTTTTTTTTTTTTTTTGTTTTTTTGTTTTTGTTTTTTTTACCTGAACCATCAAGAACTGACTGTTGTGAACATGCAAATGTTTGGAAAAAACGTTTGATGACGGGAGAGGATTGCAAGGGAGAGGATGCATGCAAGCGTGTGTGTGTGTGTGTGTGTGTGTGTGTGTGTGTGTGTGTGTGTGTGTGTGTGTGTGTGTGTGCGTGCGTGCGCGTGCGTGCGTGTGTGCGTGCGCGCGCACGCGCGCGTGTGTGTGTGTGTGTGCGCACACGAGCGCGTTTGTGTATATGTGTGTATGAAGGAGATTCGGTGGGAGTGGTTAGATGGGGGGGGGAGGGGGGGGGGGAGGCGTATCTGTGGCAAACTTAATCGTTGTGCATTTTGTCATCCACTGACTGCCAGAACCCAGTATCTGACATATAGATATACAAGGGAGAGATACTGGGTTCTGGCAGTCAACCCTCGAAATGCAAGCAGAGCCACATGTGACGTATCGAATAATATTGATATGACTTTCCCAACACCTCCGGCAAGAAGAAATTACGAAATGTTAAAGGCCGAAAATCGGCAGAAATGGACGTTTCTCCTAGCAAACTTTCCAATAATAACACAATGGATATTTTCTCAGAAACTGATGTTAGAATCAGTTACTGGATTGTTCAGTATTAAAAGAAACCTTCAGAGTTAAGCTATGGAAGATGGTGTTCTATCATGTTCTGAAAATTTTCACTGCTGAGCAAGAAATATACTGTGCACACACACAAAAAAAAAAACGCATATTTTTTTTCGCTGAAAATATTAAGGAAAATTTTGGCAGAAACATGTCCCGTATAGCAGGGAATTCTGTCCAGCGTGAATAGTCAGACATAATGAATAGACAAAGCGGTAGATTGATGTCTTATTTCTTCTGTGGTTGTAATATTTTGAATGCTAAATGACGTATGAAATGACTGAAATAAAAAAAAAATGCGTTTCTTTATAGCTACAGTGAATATTATTGTCAGAAAGAAAAGACTAGGGCTCTGTCCATGTGAGGGACTGTGATAACGCAGAAGGGGAGACAGTCTCATTCCCACCAAGACTCAAAGAAGCGGTTCAAGCTGTCCTTTCTAAGCTTGTTCTTTTCTATTTTGCTGCTACGTTTAGGTTTTTCATCATTGCCGTTTTACTGAATTGAATTCTTGTCATAGAAACAAGTCTAAGATGCCCCTCTCCCCTTCATTTGTTCCATCCATTATTTGGCTACTTCATCATTCCTTTTCATTAGTCCTGAGATATGTATTCATTTGCGCATGAGCCAAAAAAAGCCTAATATTCTTATTGTTTGTATGTTCTTTAAGTTTTTGTTGACGGACTGACTGACTGAAACCATTTACTGTCGGATTAACAAAGTTTTTGTTGACAGTGAATTAGAAATACAGTTAAAAAAAAACAAGAATAGATCTCACTATTTCTGTATTTAGATTGACACACAGAACATAAAAGCAATCGTTTTATACCGCAGACTAGCGCTCTGATCCTGTGGGATACCACAGTAATGGAGAAAGGGGAAGACAATCTCATTCCCAGCAAGACACAAACAAAGGGTTTCAACTCTCCTTGCTTTCCAAGCGAGTTCTTTTTTCCTTATAGCCGCCACCCACACAGAGAACGTGTTCATCAGAAGAAATGCTTTCAGGTTTTCCAGAACGTAGGCGAGTGACCAGGTGTTCCAGGAGTGTCAGAGCACGCGACTGAAGCTAAAACAGACCGCATGTGAACAGGACCAAAAAAAAAAAAAAAAAAAAAAAAAATGACATGCGACAATGGTCTTGACACTGCGGAAGATGGGGTAAAATTTGCTAATTACTGGTGAAATTTTTAGCCAGTGCTGGGCGAGACAAGAAACAAAGGAACAAGTTAAACGAAATGTCGCTAATCGTATAACACATAGAGGCTTTGAATCATATGTATTGCCGAATATTGGAAAGCGAGACTTCACATATGTGATATTGATCATGATTGGCGCGCGTGAAGGTATGTAAAAATACTCTGTTCAATAGCTTCACCTGTTTCTATCACAGTAATCAGCAAAATTGTAATAATGCGTTATAAAACTTCAAACAAACTGTGCTGATAATCGTGCGGATATCTATCTATCTATCTATCTATTTAATCTATCAGGGTCTACCCTCTGTCTATATATCTATCGTTATAACTTGTGCAGGGTGAACCCTCTATATATATATATATATATATATATCACAGAGAGTTCACCCTGCACCCGTAGCCTGTCCTTCACACACTGCGTGCACTGACTCTGTCGCTGTTGAATTAAGTGAATTAGCTTTTGTCACACAAACGAAATCTCTCTCTCTCTCTCTCTCTCTCTCTCTCTCTCTCTCTCTCTCTCTCTCTCTCTCTCTCTCTCCTCTCGTCCTTCGGTTTAATATTTTTTTGTGTGTGCAATTGTTTGCAAATAAGTCAAAAAGGGCGAATAAAGTCTTTTGTTTATGTATGTGTTTTCATGTGTTGTTTTGGCCCAGTAAAAGAGAATTATAGATAAAATGAATGAAATGAAACAGCGCTCTTCAATTTTTTTTCTTTAACACACACACACGCACGGAACACAAACTCATCATCCTATTGAAACGATTAACGCTCCGACTGTGTGGAAGACTATGGTACTGGAAAAAGGGAGATAATCTCGTATTCTACAAGACTTGAACATAGGATCCAAGATCTTGGTTTCAAAGTGAATAGTTTATCCACTGTACCACACTTTGGGCACTGACACATGTTCAGCGGAATAATTTTTTTTTTTTTTTTTTTTTCTTTTTTCTTTTTCCAGATACCGAATAAATGGCGTTTCAGGAACATCAAGGCACGCGACTGGAGCAAAATAGTCCACACGCGAAGAGCAAAACTTGTGAATTGCGACGAGACCTTTGCAGTGTGGGAGGAATTCGTAGAATTTGCCTACTTACTTGTGAAATGGGAACCAGTATCGTATAGAGAGAGAGAGAGAGAGAGAGAGAGAGAGAGAGAGAGAGAGAGAGAGAGAGAGAGAGAGACAGACAGACAGACAGACAGACAGAGAGAGAGAGAGAGAGAGAGAGACAGAGAGAGAGAGAGAGAGAGACAGGGAGATCCCAAATTCTAGAATTTTAAAAATAGGGGCCAACCTACTGGCATACTAATTCAATTGAACTTTCAATTTACTCAAAATCATGTCTGGGTCCATCATTTGAAATATAGAAATTTATTCCAAGCTGCATTATTGGAGTGTGTGTAAAAGGGTGAAAACCTTACTTTATGTGAGACCTGCTTGATCTTTTTTTTTTTCGTTTATTCGGTGTTTCTTGTTTTCTATCTTTATGTTTGTTTGATGTGTTCTTTATTTCTCATTTTGCTAGGTATCTCTCTTTCGTTCTGTAATTTTTTTTCGTGTGTGTGTGTGTGTGTGTGTGTGTGTGTGTGTGTGTGTGTGTGTGTGTGTGTGTGTGTGTGTTCATTTATCATCATCGCCATCATCATCATCATCATCATCATCATCATCATCATCATCATCATCATCATTACAACAACAGCAAGAGCAGCAGCAGCGTCGGCAGCAGCAGCAGCAACAACAACAAAAACAAACAATGATAACGATGATAATGATAATGATAAAATAACGATTATAACAACAACGACAATGACAATAATATTGATAACAACAACACAACAACAATTATGATAACAACAAAACAACAACAACAATAACAATACAATAATAAACATCAATATCATCAATGTCATCGTTATTATAATGTTCCACTGATCCATCCTCCAATCCATTTCGAAGTAGACAGCTCCACCGATAACCCAAGCACTGCCAACGTCAATTTCTCCCCATGTTTACGGAGCCTATCTCTGAGCTTGATGCCCCTGGAACGGTGGAGGGAAGAATGGGTTAACAGCTTCAGATGACTGACGTGTTGGAGAGCAAATCAATATTAATGATGGCCACTATGTTGTATGGTAGACAATGCGAGAGAGTGAGAGATGTGATCAACATCATGCTCATAACCTACACCAGGCTGTCGTGGAGGAACGACTCTGAACTTTTGGGGACCTGAGACGGTTTGTTAGGTCCGACTGGCAGAGAGAGAGAGAGAGAGAGAGAGAGAGAGAGAGAGAGAGAGGAGAGAGAGAGAGAGAGAGAGAGAGAGAGAGAGAGAGAGAGAGAGAGAGAGAGAGAGAGAGAGAGAGAGAGAGAGAGAGTATTTAAAAAAAAGGACCATAGTCTTTCATGAGGTGGTGTTTTATACACACACACACACACACACACACACACACACACACACACACACACACACACACACACACACACACACACACACATCCATAGGAAGCAGATCCCAAGGACTGTGTTTGTTGAAGACCATAGTACAATCCGATGCAAATTTCCAATTTTGGTGCATGCTTGATAACGACACCGTTAACATCAGACACTTTGAACAAACATCTTGTGAGCATGTGTGTGTGTGTGTGTGTGTGTGTGTGTGTGTGTGTGTGTGTGTGTGTGTGTGTGTGTGTCTGTGTGTCTGTGTGAGTATGTTTGTCTGTGTGTGTGACAGACAGACAGACAGACAGAATGACAGACAGACAAATACAGATTCAAAATGGAGAGACTGATGGCGGAGAACGAAGCAAAATTTAGAAAAGAGTGGGGGGTAGTTGCCGCCAAGGACATTGACAAACAAAGTACAGGACAAGACACGATGCATTTCGACCTCTTGGGTCTTCTTCAAGTAGAAAAAAAAAGGATAGATCACATTTAACATTTAGGACAGTACAAACAAAGAACGAAGAGAGAGAGACTTATCTGATGTCCATGTGGTATGCTGTGAAGAATGGCCGAAAGAAGGAAAAAAAAAACCCAGAACAGTTATATTCTCTTCGTTCGTTCTTTGTTTGTACTGTCCTAAATGTTAAATGTGATCTATCCTTTTTTCTTCTTGAAGAAGACCCAAGAGGTCGAAATGCATCGTGTCTTGTCCTGTACTTTGTTTGTCAATGTCCTTGGCGGCAACTAACCCCCACTAGATAAATACAGAGACAGAGAGAGAGAGAGAGAGACCCACTAGGAATCTGCACCAAGATTTCAATTAATTTGTCTTTTGTTTTACGTTCCAGTCCAACTTTGATCAAAATCGGCTCAGCACATTCTCCACGAACTTGCTAGCACACAACAAACAAAGTAAAGGGCATGGACAAAAATATAACTGTTGTGGAGTTGTGATAATTCATGATGACAGCGCTAATGACAAACTCACATCTAGAGAAGATGGAATGGTAAGATGACGCTGTTCATATAACGAGTAACCCATCAACTGAATATTTCGAGAGTGCTGCAAAGCTGGTTTGTCATGGAGATTGCTTTGTCTCAACCGCAGAGAAGACTGGATTATATTAAAATAGATGTGTGTGTGTGTGTGTGTGTGTGTGTGTGTGTGTGTGTGTGTGTGTGTGTGTGTGTGTGTGTGTGTGTGTGAAAAGAGGATTCCGGTGGGGTGTTGGAATGATGGGAGGGTGTCTGTGGTTAATTTTAATGTTGTGCATATCGTCACCCAGTTACAAATGCCAGCAGAACCCCACGTGGCGTGTCGATTAATATTGATGTGACTTTCCCCACATCCCCAGCAAGAAGAAAAATTACAAAATGTTAAAGGCTGAACATCAGCAGCAACAGAGGTTTTTTCTTAGCAAACTCTTCAGTATTAACACAAGTGATATTGTTCCATTTATTTATTATTCAGTGGTAAAAGAAACCTTAGGAGATATGCCATGGAATATGGTCGACCGACCGAACGAAAAACAGACGCAAGTAAATACTGCTGTCCAAAAACAAAAATACTCTGCTCATAGATTATATATCTTGTTGTATTTTGCGAAGTGAAACGTCATGAGATTTGATTATTAAGCTATAAGCATGTGAAAATATGAGAGAAAAAGCAACGAATTCGACAGGTTTACTTATGTTCTCATAAGAAGTTACCAAACTGTATGAATGTAATGAAATGTAAACAAACTAAGTGGTAGTAAACTAATCTTGGCGAAATAAGAAGCCTACTTCATAAAAATAAAACGTCATATTTTATGATGTCAGAGTAATTTGTTGACGAACACTTGGAATACCTGTGCATTAAAATTCCTGGCGAAAAGTCAGACAAATAAAGGGGACCTGCTCGAGGCCCTTGTGTTCCCCCACTGTTCTCGACAAGTGCTCGCTGGAGGTCAGTCACTGACACGATGCCTACTCTTTTGGCCCCAGACACTGGTAACTGAAAGCGCTCTACAGACAGTTTAGCTAGCTCCCTTGTCCCGGCGTTTAAGGACCACGTGTATGGACACCATTGCTGTTTAACTGAACGGAATTTTTAATTTTAGAAACGAATATCTCTCCTGTATTTGTTTCATCCAAAGTTGGCGTCTTTGTACTTCCTTTTCATCATTCCTGGGGTATGTATTAATTGCACATGTGTAAAAAAAAAAAAAAAAAAAGAAAAAAGGTCAATATTCTTGTTTGTGTGTGCTTTGGTTTCTTTGTTTGTTTTGGTTGGGTTCTTTGTGTGGATATTTTTTTGCTTCTTTTTAACCAATGAAAGTGAATAACAAATACAAATTAAAAAAAAAATTAGATCTCTGCATATTTTTGTTTAAATTCGCACTTAGAACATGAAAACATCGTTTTATACCGCAGACTAGCGCTCTGATCCTGTGGGATACCATAGTAATGGAGAAAAAGGGAAGACAATCTCATTCCCAGCAAGACACAAACAAAGGGTTTGAACTCTTCTTGCTTTCTAAGCGAGTTCTCTTTCCATCTAGCCGCCACCCACACAGAAAACGTGTTCATCAGAAGAAATGCTTTTAGGTGTTCCAGTACGTCATGGACAGCGTTTGACCAGGTCTTCCAGGAAGATCAGAGCACGCGACTGGAGTTTAAAACAGACCGCATGTGAACAGGACAAAATATGACATGCTATAAGATCTTAGCACTGCGGGGAAGTTGGGGGGGGGGGGGGGGGGGGGGGGTGGGGGGGGGCTTTGATTAAATTTGGGGGGGGGGGGGGGGTGGGGGGTGGGGGGGGGGGGGGGGGGGGGGGGCTTTTGGGTGATTTCCAAGAGAGGTGGAGAGAGAGAGAGAGAGGTGGAGAGAGAGAGAGAGAGAGAGAGAGAGAGGGAGACGTTTCAATCGTTTCATTAGTTCATGTCTGACACAACATTGGTTGAATTGTGGGAATTTATTCCTGATTGACCCATGGGCTTTAAGAAAGTCGGTATCTCTCAGCGCCTTTGGCATTGCTCTGCCTATCTGTCCGTCTCAGTCTGTCTCTCCATCTGTCTATCTCTCTGTCTCTCTCTGTTCAGGGTTTTTCTCAAATTCTTTTCTGTCTATGATCTTATTTTTCCTTTTTCGTGCTTTCTGTTTGTATATATTTTTTTTCTTTTTTGTTTTCACTCTCTCTCTCTCTTTTTAGGGTGTCGTTCTTTGTTATGTTCTCTCCTTTTTTTCGTTGTGTTTTTTCAATGTAAAATTTCAATGTTTCATTTTCTATTCTTTCATTTTCTTCATGTTTTCATTTGTTCATTTTTCTCTTTTTTCTCTCTCTCTGCCTCTTTGTATCTTTCTTTTTTTCTCTCTCTTTTCTTTTTCTTTTCTGTGTCTAAACTTTCTGTTTTTTTTTTTTCTTTTTCTTTTCAGTTAAAAAAAAAATGTTTCTTCATTTTTGTTTATTTCATTTTGTTCCACGTTTCCACGGTTTTCACAGGCGACTTTCAGGTTCACTGACAAGGAATTCATGAGACGAAAATGAGCACAATAGCGTTCTGAAAATGTGCACGGTACTTTAAAACAAATACAGATTGCACTTATGAGAAAACCACGATAGGATGGGCAAATCGTGTGACAATACAACAATAACATCAACGTCGATAGCAGGCCTATTCACATATGTTACCACAGAATACGTCAGGTCAAATCGAGGAGGTCAGAGGGTGCAGTGCAGAATACTTCCACAAAGTCAGAAGGTCTTTAAAAATGGATTTCTCTCTCTCTCTCTCTCTCTCTCTCTCTCTCTCTCTCTCTCCTCTCTCTCTCTCTCTCTCTCTCTCTCTCTCTCTCTCTCTCTCTCTGACCTTCTTCCTGGGGAGGAAGAGACCTTTCGGTTTCTCACTCGTGTCGTCGAGTGCTCCGTGGAACTAGGTCGCTGACATTATACATCCCCTTTTCGTTTCCAGACACAGGTGGCTGAAAGCACTCTTCAGATTGTTCATATCCCCCACCCATGCCCTGGCCTTTTAAGCAATACGGGTACTGACGTAATTTACATAAAATCATCTCTCTCTCTCTCTCTTCTCTCTCCTCTCTCTCTCTCTCTCTCTCATTCATGCTTGGCCGCTTGGTCATTATTTCTCTGGTGTGAACTTATTTGCACATTAGTCAGAAAAAAAGGTGAATACATTTATTCTTTATGAATGTTGTCATGTTTTCGATAAACGGTAAAATCAAATCGCAAGTAGAATAAAGTAAAAGTGAATAGAATAAAGTAAAAGGAACAGCCTTCTCTTCAATCTTTTATTGTTTTTTACATCCACATGTGGAATATTGGAATATAATTTGATCGACTTATTTGAAAGATTAGTACTCCGACCTTGTGGGAGACTGTAGTAATGGAAACTGTCTCGTCCCCTGTGAGATTCGAACAAAGGGATTCAAGGTCTTCTTGCTTTCAAAGTAAAGGCTTCATCCACTGAACCACTGCCTGCTCTGAGATAAGGTTCAACATAAGAATGCGGTCCCTTTTTCCAGGGACGGAATGCATAGCGCTTCCAGGAACATCAAGGCATGCGACTAGCGTTTAAAATAGTCCGCACGCGAAGACAAATACTGGCGAATAGCAACGAGCTTTTGAAAGTGCGGGAGAGAGAGGGAGGAGCGCGATTGGTGAAGTTTGCCTTATTACTATGAAATGTGAACCATGGTCGTATGAGAGAGAGAGAGAGAGAGAGAGAGAGAGAGAGAGAGAGAGAGAGAGAGAGAGAGAATTCAAAGGTGAGAGGCTGCTGACCTGGCATAGAAATTTGATTTTTTCAATTTTCATCAAAAGGATCTGGTGCATCGTTTCAAAATATAGAACAAAAATGGATTGAACTTCCAGCTGGGGGGGTGGGGTTTGGGGGGGGGGGGGGGGGGGGGGTGGGCTGGGGGGGGGGGGGGACTCTTTTTTTTTGTTTTGCTCGCTCTGGCCATTTTTTGTTTTTTTTTTTTTTTTTGTATATCAATTCTTGTTGACTGTCTCTATCTCTTTAATAGCTTTATCTTAAAAAAAAAAATTTTTTTCCCTTTGTTTCTCACTTTTGTTTCTGGCTGTTTTTTTTTTTTTTTTTTAGTTTTTTTTTCCTTTGTTTCCTCTCTTATGTTCTTTTTATTTGTGCTTTTTTTTTTTTTATTCATTGTGTAGTGGACTTCTTGATTGCATGACATGACATTCACAAAAACAACATCAACCAGGACAACGATCTGTAAAAATATTGATGTTAAAGGCCGGAATTTGACAATAAAACTTCGCACGCACTGTTTGAGTATCTGCAAAACTGATGTTTTCTTTGGGGAAAAAAAAGACATAATTAGCTCTGGCTGTTATAATATTCACTGCTTAAACCTACGTTAAAAGGTATGCAACACTGTGTCTTATTAAGATCTGATCCTTTCATATTCGTTTCGTATCACTAATCAGAGAGCGAATATGAGCTATAGATTCAACATCTTGTCAAATATTGCAGAGTGAAACTGGAACGGAGTGATCACTGTGCTGGTGAAGTGAGCAGTGAAGGCATCTGAAAGCAGCAAAGTCAATAGCCTCACTCGTCTCCACAACAGCAGTTTATCAAAATTATATCACGCTTGGTATGCATAGCATGCCCGGTATGGCCGTCGGCAAGCCCGGATATAAAATGGGGAGCCAGGGCAAGCGTGAAGTCAGCTTCCTCACCTTGCCCTTAAATCTGTGCAGCTACAGAAACGTCAACAACAACACAACAACAACAACACAACAACAAACACCAACAACCAGCAAACTCTTTTGGAGCGAGGGAGCCTTCCTGCGGGAGGACCTCTGAGGGACTGCAGTGAAAGCCAAGCGGAAGCTGCAGTGCTGAGAGGAAGAGGGCGGGACACACCTGGAGAGAATCCGGGAAGGGCAGCCTAGGACAGGGCGTGCTGGCGGATGGTTTGTTGATGGCCGTTGCTCCGGGTGGGAGCTGATGGCGTGAACGAATGAACGTAGCAAAGAAAATGGGCTGACAGTGGTGCAGAAATTTAAACTGGATGCAAGTTCCTCCTTGAATGAAAAAAGAAGTTAAAATGTATGATGTCAAAGAACGTTGACGACGAACACTTGGAACATGTCTGAACTACGACAACAAGGTAAAAGGCCATCCATGGAAAGAGAGAGAGAGGAGAGATATAGAGAGAGATAGAGAGAGAGAGAGAGAGAGAGAGAGAGAGATCGAGAAGAGAGGAACCTTCATTCTTTAACCTTGTAAAATGAGAAACGAGGAGGAGTTGCATGATTAATTATGAGAGAGAAGGAGAGAGAAGAGCGAGAGAGAAGGAGAGAGAGAGAGAGAGGAGGAGTTGAGAACGAGAGAGAGAGATTAGAGAGAACTCATTATTAACTGTTTGTAAAAATTAGAAACGATTGCATTATGGGAGAGAGAGAGAGGATGAGAAGAGAGGGTGGGAGAGAGAGAGAGAGAGAGGGGAGAGAGAGAGAGAGCAGAGAACTTCATTAAACATGAACTTAATGGCATTAGCTATGAGAGAGAGCCTTTTTTTGACATGGGGTTGCAAAGCCAAAAGAGCCTTCGTTCCTTTCTTTCCTTCGTCTCCTTCTTCTTCTCGAGAGAGAGAGAGAGAGAATCTTAGGGAGAGATTAGAGAGGAGAGAGAGATGAGAGAGAGAGAGAGAGAGAGAGAGAGAGAAGAGAGATAGAGAGAGGAGAGAGAGAGAACACTGAATACTGAACTTAATGTCATTAGCTATACAGCCTTTTTGACATGGGGTTGCAAAGCAAAAAGCTTCTTCATTCTTTTCTTCTTTTCTTCTTTGAGAGAGAGAGAGAGAGAGGAGAGGAGAGAGAGAGAGAGAGAGAGAGAGGAGAGAGAGAGAGAGAGAGAGAGAGAGAGGAGAGAACACTGAATACTGAACTTAATGTCATTAGCTATACAGCCTTTTGACATGGGTGTTGCAAAGCAAAAAGCCTTCTTCTTTCTTCTTCTTCTTCCTACTTTTTCTTAGAGAGAGCGAGAGAGAGAGAGGAGAGAGAGAGAGAGTAGAGAGAGAGAGAGAGAGCGGAGAGAGAGAGAGAGCCGACCCTGTTTCCCACTGTTCTCACAAGTGCTCGATCACTGATTTTAATAACTTTGCTTATTTAGTCATAGACACTAGTAACTGAACTTACAGTGCTCACACCCATAGACACTAGTAACTGAAAAGTACTGTACTCACACCCATAGACACTAGTAACTGAACTTACAGTACTCACACACCCATAGACACTAGTAACTGAAAGTACTGTACTCACACCCATAGACACTAGTAACTGAATCGTACAGTACTCACAACACCCATAGACACTAGTAACTGAAAGTATTGTACTCACACCCATAGACACTAGTAACTGAAAGTACTGTACTCACACCCACACTAGTAACATAGAGTACTAGTAACTGAACCATTACTAGTAACTGAAGTACAGTACTCACCCATAGACACTAGTAACTGAAAGTACAGTACTCACACCCATAGACACTAGTAACTGAAAGTACTGTACTCACACCCATAGACACTAGTAACTGAAAAGTACTGTACTCACACCCATAGACACTAGTAACTGAACGTACTGTACTCACACCCATATAAGTCAACTGAACCAGTACAGTTACTCACCACCCCATAGCACACCTAGTAACTGAAATTACTGTCCTCACACACAACCCATAGACGGCTAGTAAACCGGAAAATTGCACGT
>JADBJO010007098.1:0-22500 GCA_016801955.1 Conus betulinus
TAAACACAATCCATAAAAAACGTGGCACCACTTCGATGACAAGATGGAGGGCTTGCACTTGATCACGCATACCCAGCATTATTTGCCACCACGGCGATTTCAAAACTGCTTTCAGGTATGGATCAGTCAGCTTATGGCAGTATCCACCCAAAATGACGTCAGAACTGAGGGTTATCATTGCTGGTTAGTACAAAACTTGTTCGCTCTAATTCAGGTCAGGGGAAAGAAAACACAAAGCGATGACGCCAGTGTCGTGTGTGTGTGTGTGTGTGTGTGTGTGTGTGTGTGTGTGTGTGTGTAACTAGTTTGAGTGGATGAGATGACAGGTTCGAAGCACTATGAAGTCTCGTAAAGAACCCCCCCCTCTCTCTCTCTCTCTCTCTCTCTCTCTCTCTCTCTCTCTCTCTCTCTCTCTCTCTCTCTCTCTCTCTTATGCTCACTTTCTGTCCATCTGCCAGTGTGTCTGCCTATCCGTCCGTCCGTTCGTCCGTCCATCCGTCTGTCTGTCTTTCTGTCTGTCTCTGTCTGCCCGTCTCCCCCTCCGTTCCTCTCTCCCTCCCTCCCTTCCTCCCTCCCCAGTCCCCTCCCGTCCCTCCACTCCCTCCCCCTCTCTCTTGTCCCATTTTCCGCGCGCAATCCTAGCGGCCATGATTGATTATACGTCGCTTATCCCACTCATTCGAACACAGTATCCAGGTTTATCGCAGTCCTAGCGGTCATGATTGATTATACGTCGTTTATCCCCACTCGTTCGAACACAGTATCCAGGTTTATCGCAATCCTAGCGGTCATGATTGATTATACGTCGTTTATCCCCACTCGTTCGAACACAGTATCCAGGTTTATATCGCAATCCTAGCGGTCATGATTGATTATACGTCGTTTATCCCCACTCATTCGAACACAGTATCCAGGTTTATCGCAGTCCTAGCGGTCATGATTGATTATACGTCGTTTATCCCCACTCGTTCGAACACAGTATCCAGGTTTATCGCAATCCTAGCGGTCATGATTGATTATACGTCGTTTATCCCCACTCATTCGAACACAGTATCCAGGTTTATCGCAATCCTAGCGGTCATGATTGATTATACGTCGTTTATCCCCACTCGTTCGAACACAGTATCCAGGTTTATTGCGGTCATAGCGGTCATGATTGATATCCAGAATCCAGGCTTATCCTAGAGCTGTGAGTCCTCACAGAATTGTTAAGGCTAGGATACATCAAGTCACCCCACTGGAGAAGACCCTGGCCTGCCGCTTAATCACTTGGATGGCGTTGGTGGTGTCTGTGTTAAAGGTGTCTGTGTTAGTTTACCGCACGCAGAACGTGACCATGTCAAGTCTGCTTTTGATGACAATGATTACTCTGCCGCAGAGACTGTCAATAGTGGCCACCACCGCCAATCACCAATCACCAACAGCCGTGGATGAAGTGGTCAAAGTGAGGTCGCCATTACGGTCAAATATGATGTTTTTTTACGGTGATTGAATAGCTGTCGATGATGGTAATATTGCCGTAGTTGTTCGTTTTGCTCTGAGACTTCATGACGCGGTTGTACTGACGGCGGAACCGGTTGGAGTTACAAAAAAATCCTTCCACAGAGAAAGTTGTGACGGGGTTTCAGTTCACCCATCATCAGCTACTGGCGCTTGTAGTCACCATGCCGATCAGAAAATGATCCTAAACATTAGAATGTTGTGTGCGTAAGAAATGTTCGGAGTGGGAAGGTGGGGATGGGGGGGGGGGGGGGGGGGGGGGGGGGGAGTGAGAGGCGGGAGGGAAATAGGATGGTGGCAATGGACGAAAGTGTGTGAGAGCGTGTGTGCGTGGGTACATGCGAACGAGCGTGTATGTGTTCGTTCGTTCTTGAGAGTGTGTGGTAGTAAAAATTATGTGTTTTTCCTACATGCCTACACCTACAATACTATATAATGATCAAGCTTTAAATGGGATATGAATTGTTGAAATGACAGAATTAGTAGAATGGAGTGAAGTTTACTATCTATATCAAACGTGACTTAACAATTAACAGAAGATTAGTATAACAACAATTGAATCCAACAATAAATTAACTATTCAAAGGAAAAGACCAATAGGACTAAGGTGTAAAACTTCTGAAAAACATTTAAGAAGATGGAAGTCATTTAAAACTTCCTGAACCAGTTATGGCATTTGACGAGTCAGTAAATCCCCTGTAGTTTTCGTCATTAATTCTTTGATACCAGGGCAGTGTAAAATCAGGTGGTTAATGGGAAATTTGATTTCCACATACACATTTAATATCTTTAGAAAATTTTGTTTTAAAAGCGTTTAAACGAATTTTGAACATCAGAGAACTAATATGTCTTGAACTTGTATCAGATATGTGATTTAAAATAATTTGGAATTTATTGTGCTGACACTTTTTATACAATTGTGTGAATATTGGCTATCTGATGTCTTCAGCATGTTATCAAACTTATCTTTCGCTAGTTTTTCTTTGTGATTATAATACTCGTGCAGGTCTAAATTTATGTTAATTAGAATTGCCCCTTCAGTATTACGTCCTGCATTTTTAGCTGCTCAATCAACCAGTTCATTGGCATATATTCCGCAATGGGAAGGAACCCAGTAAAAAGTTATACTAATGTCTTTATATGCCAATTGATGAATTACATGTCTGATTTCTAGTATCATTTCAAGGCGTTTTTTTTTGGCATTTTGATCTTTGATAGCTTGTAATGCCGATTTAGAATCTACACAGAGTAATATTTACAACTATTAACAGGTAACTCCTCAATATGGTGTAAATCCATTAAAATAGCAAACAACTCTGCAGTAAAAACTGAATAGTGATTACCTCTATGGTATCGTTTGACTGTTTTCATAGTAGGAATTACAAATGCAGAACCTGCATTGCCATTATCAAGTATAGACCCATCTGTGAATGTTTGAACGTAATCAATTTTCCATGTGAACATTAACTAAATTTTTCAAAACGTTTGGAGATTGGCTTTTGCTCAATTCTGTATGATCAATATCAAAAGTAGGTTTAATTTGTTCCCAAGGTGGTACAGGTAAAAAGATGGCTTAATTGCTATTCTTTTACTTTTTAATTCTGAAGAATTAATCATGTCAGAGACAAACGAATTAATTGTTTGCAAACAATGTATTGTCTTAGCCCTGTTAACAAAGTCATGCTTTGAATTTAACTTTGTTGCTTCATTACAGAATGACAAACTTAGCTGCAGAGACTTCCTATGTTCATCAAGAGGAAGAAATCTTGCTTCCTTATATGATCCAAGATTGTAAGCATGAGTCGGCACTTCTAGTGCCAGTTTAAAGCTTTACAATCTATACTTTGTAGTTTTTTTAATAAATGTTTTAGTGCACTAAGAAAAGATTCCTGGCCGTAGGTTAAACGCGAACGAACTAAGGAATTAGCAACACATAAAAGTGTTTTTGTGTCTTGATCCCATCGCTGTTTACTAATGATTTTGAGGAAAACTTAAAGCTTTTCTGGCTTCATTTAATATATAGCCTATATGTTGATTCCAAGTAAGTTTGGATGATAAATATACACCTAGAAACCTTACGCTTTGCGAATAATTAATGACACTGTCACCAATAGTAAAATCAGGCAGTTTTTTTGGGTTATGCCCCGAATTAAAAAGTACCATATGTGTTTTTTCTAATGATAAGGAAAGTCCGTTTTCCTTCATAAAAATAACAATTTTATTTAGTTCACGTTGGAACACTTTTTTTTTTGGTGTAATTAAGTGCTCTAATTGGAGTTTTACGCTTCATTGTCACCTTCATCCACAGATGTGTGTGTGTGTGTGTGTGTGTGTGTGTGGTGTGTGTGTGTGTGTGTGTGTGTGTGTGTGTGTGGTGTGTGTGTGTCTTTTCCCTCTGTCATTCCTTCTCTGTTTCTTTCATGTTTTTCTGTCTTTAGTATATTCTCTTCTGTACCCCCCCCCCCCCCCCCCTTTCTTTTATTTCCCCCTGTTGCTCTTCTGCTCTCTTTCTTTCGTGCGTTTAAGGAATAAAACACGACGCTGAAAGATGAGCAATGAAATGTTGTCTCCTTCGTTCTTTAGTTCTCCCCCCAAACAAGGCCTGAATGCGACTGCCAGACGGTAAGGACAAAAAGGACTTGGTAAAAGCAGCAGCATCCCTCGTCCCATTTGCTGTCCTTGTTGTCGCCTGTCGGTGGCTCCCGTTCTCCCACAAACCGGTATTAGTCTGAGTGGAGCGCTTTCAGTCTCTTTCCCGAGAGTTTTCGACTATACTGGAGTTGAACATAATAGTAATAGACAATGGGAGAGAGAGAGAGAGAGAGAGAGAGAGAGAGAGAGAGAGAGGAGAGAGAGAGAGAGAGACCGACCGACAGACAGACAGACAGACACACACACACACACACACACACACACACACACACACACACACAGAGGGAGAGCGAGACAGGTGAGGGGGGCGAGCGAGCGAGCGAGCGAGCGAGCGAGAGAGAGAGAGAGAGAGAGGAGAGAGAGAGAGAGACGAGAGAGAGAGAGAGAGAGAGACAGACAGAAGGAGAACGAGAAAGGGGAGGGGGCAGGCGAGCGAGCGAGAGCGAGCGAGCGAGCGAGCGGAGAGAGAGAGAGAGAGAGAGAGAGAGAGAGAGAGATTCAGATTCAGATGATTTATCATATAACAGGCCAAGGCCCCTAATGAAGGGGTGTGTGAACACACAAGTACAATAGTTACATGAAATCAAATTACGGAACGAAACAAGAGTATTTCAAGGGCGATTTCAAGAAGTAAAAATTTCAGTTTAAACAAGGATGGCTGTCTGTAATATTTAGGCTTAATAAACTTTTCTCTGATGCTTATGAGAGCTGGGCAGGACAGGACGAAGTGTAATTCTGTTTCAATTGATTTTTTACATAAAGGACAAAGCATATCATAACCATTACATATGCGATATCTAAAATAATGAGTGGCCAATGCAGATATTCCTAGCCTGAATTTTGCCGTTACATGTTTTAGGTGCCTGTCCATATCTAAGGTTAAGTACGTTTTCAAGTCATGAACATCACAAAAGTTCCTGTAGAAATCAAATCTGCCACTGTTATGAATATGATCAGTCCATTTCTGCCATCTGCAGTCAACCAACCGTTGACGGAAAAAACACATAAAAACTCTTTAGTATTACCAACCCTTGATTCAGCCAAACAAATCCAAATCCGTATTCAAATAGACAAAGGCGCACTTTGGACACCCAGTTACTTTTGCCTTTAGCATCTAAGTCATACAACATATTGTACGCCTTACGAGGAATTCTAAAGTCTTCCATTTGTAACAGTTTCAACCAGTAGCGGATACATCTGACAGCTGAAGTAATGTAAATGGGAAATCGATTAGTTTCACCGTAAATTAGATCATTTGGAGTCCGTCTATCTACACCAAGAAACCTTTTCAGAGCAAATATTTGAACAGATTCACAACAGATAGCCGCTTTTTCGAGTCCCCATAGCTCAGAACCGTACTGTACAATCGGTTGAACCTGAGAATCAAATAGCTTTAAAAATAACATGAATGAAAATTATTAAGAACATGTAACTTTTTCATGATACAAAGCACAACATTTTTCGCTTTACTCGAAAGGTCTTTGCATGCGCCAACAAAACTCAAGCGTGTTGAGAATAATATTCCTAAATATCTGTATGCATTGACAACTGGCATAGGAGTACCATCGTATACCCACCTTTCCCTTACACTTAAATAACCACCTTTACGAAATACTATGATATTACTTTTTTCCATGTAACTTTCAACTGCAAAGATCTAGCGGCACGTTGCAAGCTATTCAATTGTGTTTGCAACCCTATAACAGTTTCGGACATCAAAACACATCGTCGGCCAACAGAAGGATAAACAATTCAAAAGCATCGAGCGATAATAAAGCACCATGTTTACCATTGTTGATTACATCAAGAGCTAACTCATTAATAAACAAAGAAAATAAGATAGGGCTGCATGCATCTCCCTGCTTGACTCCTCTAGAACAATTAATATAGTCAGTAAGTTTCGCTCCACAACGGACTCTGGTTCTTACTCTATCATACATACTTCTAATACATCTATGGAGTTTACCTTTAATACCATTTTTTTTTCAAAATGGGCCAGAGAAGATTTCTATTAATGGAGTCAAACGCTTTCTCGAAATCTATAAAAGCTACGTATAACTTCCTATTGTAAGAAAACTGCTTCTGCACAAGTGCAAGCAATGTAAACATGTGATCAATTGTTGAGTAACCCTTCTTGAAGCCTGCTTTGATAATCACCTGTGATTATTTTTCCTCTACCCATTCTTGCAGTCGGTTATTAATAATTGACCCAAAGATTTTACTACTAATATCACTAATAGAGATCCCTCTGTAATTGTTGGGGTTATTAACATCACCCTTTTTAAAAATTGGCAAAATAACTGATTCAGTCCAGTTTTCTGGAAACGTACCTTTATCAAATAATATATTAAACAATTTCAGAAAGAAATGCATTACCTGATCAGAAGCATGTTTAAATAGTTCACCAATAATGCCGTCAGGGCCAGCCGCCTTGCGATTTTTCAAATTTCTACACGCTAATACTACTTCGTCTTGTGTAATTGGTCGATTCATGTAACTGTCATTGTTGGCATCAAGTGTTTGGTCAACACATACGTTACTAACATCAGACTCTAGGAGAGCCTGGAAATGTTGAAACCATGTCTCAATACTGATGTATTCCTGGGCTGTCTTCTTTTGAAAGAAATCCTCTGAATAGTATTCCAAAATTCCTTTTGACAGTTTATAGATGATACAAGTTTTTGAACTAAAGAATTGTTGAAGTCTTTCTCTTTTCTCTTCAATAATGTTTATATTCTCGCCTAGCAACTGAGTAAGCATTTTTATCCTCTGTCTTTAAGTGTGCGACGACTAATACGAAGTAACCTCCTGGCTTTTCTTTTACTAGCATCACATTCTTTATCATACCAGTCACAGGGTACTTTGTTACTATTAATATATATACACTTCCTCATGCAGTCTGCACTTTCTTTCATGCCATCATTAAACATGTTTAGCGCATAATTTATATCCACATCTAATAAAGTTATAGCAACATCTATCTTTGTACGAATTTCATCACTACATAATGTACTACGAAACAAACTAGCGTGTTCATCATTCCAGACGAGTTTTTCTATAACATGTTTTTCTATCTTATTACAGGCATGTACAGTATTTTCTTTAGGAAAAGCAATAGAAAGCGATACAGGTAAATGGTCAGAATCTATGCGTTCTAAAACATTAAGCATACATGAATCATACAAAAGAGCAAAAAGTTCTTTAGAAAATATGAAATAATCGACAACACTGGCACCAGTTTCAGACATGTATGTATAGCGACCTTCAAGGTCACCTTTACACACGCCATTGAGAATGCACAAATCTAGAGCAGTGCATATATTTAGTAGCAACTTACCGTAATTATTCAATGTACAGTCTTCGGAGTGTCGATTAATACTGAGAGGCTGGCTATGGAAATGTTCATCAAGAACATCGTTCACAGATACATCTTGTGAAATGTTAGAGGTTCTGCTGTTGAGGTCACCATTTAATATCACATAAACATCCCTAGGTAACATAAATCAACGAGACATTCTTCAAGTAAATTAATTCCATTATCAACATCAAAATGGACATAAAAAGGTGAACCTTCTGGAGGTATATAGGAACAAAAAGTACAAAACATCCTTATCTATTCCAAATAATCTTTTATCGATCAAGAACACACACAAAGTTTGAATAATTAACGTCGATGATTTTAACGAAGGGAGACAATTCTTTTCTGAATAAAAATCACACACCGCCTGAACGCCTCCCTTGTTAGGAAATTTTTACAGCAGATTTACAAAAAACTTCATAACCAACAAACATATCAGCACGACATTCATCCATAAATGTTTCAATCAAACATATGAAATCAAACTTGTAAAATAAACGACATGAAATCACAGTCGGTAGTTTAGAAATTAGGCCATTCACATTCCACGACAGGAAAGAAAAAGGTTTCTTTACATCTGTACACGCTGTGCTGTTCACTTTTTTGCACGTGTTTTTTCACAGTTTGTCCGGACTCTCCTCTCTGACCCACAAAAAAAACGGTTCACCGTTGACACTGCCACAAGTGACAGGCGATTTTACCGGTGTAGCGTTTTTGTCAATTCCTTCTTCTGCCACACAGGTGTAGGTCAAATGTTCATCAGGTGGCCGGCCACCCCCCTATCTGGATTCAACCAATCTGCTTTGGTCGTCGAGGAAATACTTTGTCCCGTCAATGAGGAGATGATCAAAGATCATCGTCGCTCTTTTGCCTTCTGACCTTGCTTTTTTTCTTCAGATGGGGGGAAAGACCACGCCTTATTTCTCTAACACGAGAGGAGAAATCCTCGCCCACAAAGATATTACTCCCTTTTTAATTTTCTCTTTGCTCTTAAGATTTTCGTTTTGTCTTTGTAAAATGAACATCGAGCGATGATGGGAGAATCAGGTTTGGCATTTAATCTGTGTACCCGATCGAACTCAATGTCCCGTGTCAAATCTAACTTATAAGTTAATAGATCATGTATTTTACCTCCACATTGTTCGCTAGTTTCATTTTTATCTCTCGGGATACCATAGAAAATAAGGTTATTTCGTTTTGATCTTCCTTCTGAATCATTCCGCCTTTCTTTCTAATTGTTCAAGTCTCGTAGTGAGATCAGTGTTCTTTTTTGCTAGCACAGCATTCTCTTCTTTTAAAGATCCCACCTCCTCTCTCAGATCCTTCATCCATGATGCAGTGCAGCGAACTGGCCATTCAAGTCCCTGACACTCCTCTCCATGTCGGTGAATTTATTGTTCATTTCCTTAAATGTACAGTTCATAGAGTCCAACATACCCATGATGTCAGCATTCGTGGGCTGTTAAGGAGAAGTGGGTGTCGTCTGTCCATTGTCCGCCGAAGAAGCGCCAGCCTTGTCCACACTGGTGCTGCGTGATGAGCTGCCGAGCCGGGTCTGCTTCATGAGAGAGAGAGAGAGAGAGAGAGAGAGAGAGAGAGAGAGAGAGAGAGAGACCGACCCCGACCGACCCCCCCCCCCCCCCCCCCCCACACACACACCACACACACACACACAGGGAGAGCGAGACAAGGTGAGGGGGGGAGAGCGAGCGAGCGAGCGAGCGAGCGAGAGAGAGAGAGAGAGAGAGAGAGAGAGAGAGAGAGAGAGAGTAAGGGATAACCGAATATAATGACATGCTCCCGAGGGTCAAGTAAGAGAAGCCCCTTTAGTAACTGGATTTTCTTTGTTTTAGGTCTTCTCCATCACGTTGGCTTTTTTGTTGGCTTTCGTTTTTGGTAGATTCTTTCTGTCCCACCTGGTTCGTTTTTCTACCATATTCATTTCCTTTCTCTTTGACCTTTTGTATGTGATTCTTTCCGTGATTAGAGTGATTCAGATTGATGCTCCACTACTCTTGGAGGTCATTTACAGAATCTCTTTACCCATGTCTTTAAAGCAAATAGATAATCATACTTCCTTACAACAATCTGTAAAGAATATCAAATGGAGACGTTTGTTGAAGTCTGTGTTGAAAACGACAACAACAAACAAACAACAAATTGTGATTCGTTTGTCTACGTTTTCTTGGCGGTTCGCTATTAATAACATTTAAAATTTGTTAAACAACAAAAAATCTCAAAATTATCATTCTCTGTATCTCTCAGTCTGCCCGGCTCTCTTCCTATCTCTTGAGTGTCTGCTTGTCTGTCTGTCTGTCTGTCTGTCTTTCCATCTGCCTGTCTATCTCTTTTCCAGTCCGATTATCAATGTTCCTCTTAATTACATTCTGTATGTTTTTTTTTTTTTTTTCAAAGACATGCCTGAATTGAATACTATGTTTGATAATTCTCAGAAACCTCTTTATAAATTTTACACCTTTTTTTTCTTTTGCTTTTACCTTGTGGGTGAGAGCAGCACGAATGGACGACGGTGGCATATACTATGACTAACGCAATATTCTTTATAATAAATTTGCCTTCACAGGTCAAATCGAATTCTATCGCTGATATTTACTCAATGAGTGTTCTAAACAAATGAACGGAATGTATTTTGTCTTTTCAAGATTGAAAGATGACAGTGAAAGAAGAGAGCGGAATGTCCTTGTAATGCCAGGGAGACTCACGCCTCGTGCCTCTCGTGCTCAGTGTGACAAACCAGGAGTCTGACTGTCCGGCTTTATGGAGGAACACGGCTGTGACAAAGCAGCGGATGATTCTGCCCATTTGTCTGGCGTTTTGAGGCCGCTTCAGTTTCCCTCAGTTTCCCTGGAGCTTTCGACTTCTACAGCATTGGAGAGAGAGGAGATAAGAGATAGAAAGGAAATACGAGAGAGAGAGAGAGAGAGAGAGAGAGAGAGAGAGAGAGAGAGAGAGAGAGAGAGAGAGAGAGAGAGAGAGAGTCTCCTAACTTTACAAAACATGTCTAGCTCTCGCTGTACTTGAGCAATATCCTAAGGAGACATCTGCGCAGTTGCTAGCAAATCCAGGGTAAGTAGGACTATAGCTAGCTGAGCATTAAAGGACAAGATACACGACAGTACAAGGTAAGTAGGACTACAGCTAGCTCGGCAATAAAGAACACGATACACGACAGTACAGGGTAAGTAGGACTATAGCTAGCTGGGCATTAAAGGACAAGATACACGACAGTACAGGGTGAGTAGGACTAACGCTAGCTCGGCAATAAAGGACAAGATACACGACAGTACAGGGTAAGTAGGACTAACGTTAGCTCAGTAATAAAGGACAAGATACACGACAGTTCAGGGTAAGTAGGACTATAGCTAGTTCGGCAATAAAGGACAAGATACACGACAGTACAGGGTAAGCAGGACTATAGCTAGCTGGGCAATAAAGGACAAGATACACGACAGTACTACTCTGCGTCCCTGATGGCACCCTTGGATGAATCTTGGTCTTTCTTGCCTTTTTAATAAACGACTTTTTCCACCCATCTCCGTTATTGTCTCTACTATACGTGTCTGTCTGTCTGTCTCTCCGTCTCTTTCTGTCTGTCTGTCTCACTCCCTCCATCCCTCTCTCTGTCTCTGTCTGTCTGTCTGTCTGTCTGTTTCTCTCCCCTGTATCTCTTCCTCTGTCTGTCTGTCTCTGTCTGTCTCTCTCTGTCTGTCTGTCTGTCCGTCTGTCTCTGTCTCTCTCTCTCTCTCTCCTCTCTCTCTCTCTCTCTCTCTCTCTCTCTCTCTCTCTCTCTCTCTCTCTCTCTCTCTCTCTCTCTCTCTCTCTCTCCCCTGTAGTTCTGTCCGTGAGTCCAGTAATCAGATTCTCCCCAGGATTTCCATTTTGTTTCTTTCAAAGCACAGCGCCACATTGGCGGCCAATTTTTTTTTTTTTCTTCTTTTCGTTTGGTTCTTTCGTTTCTAGGCGATTTTTTTTTTTTTTTTTGGTTGTTCGATTTTTTTTTTGTGGCCTCTATCTTTTCTCTTCCTTCTATCATTCTTTCTGTCTTCCGCTTTCTGTTTTTCTTTTTTCATGGAAAAAATAACAGCTGGCTGGTAAATAGCTGGTTGAAACAATAGTGTGTGTGTGTGTGTGTGTGTGTGTGTGTGTGTGTGTGTGTGTGTGTGTGTGTGTGTGTGTGTGTGTGTGTGTGTGTGTGTGCATGCATGCGTGGTAGTGTGTGTGTGTGTGCGCGTGTGTGTGTGTGTGTGTGTGTGTGTGTGTGTGTGTGTGTGTGTGTGTGTGTGTGTGTGTGTGTGTGTGTGTGTGTGTGTCCGTGCGTGCATTTTTTTCACCTATTTTGCTTCCTACGTTCTGTCTTTCTATCTTTCTTTCTCTTTTGGTCGGAAAAGCTATTTACCTTTTAAAACAATGTACGTAACAATATACATAATTCTAAAGGAAATCAATTCCATAAAAAGAATGCACACAAATAAGATTTAGTCTTCTGAGTCTTCGCTAACAATCTACACAGATAACTGATATCAACAAAAATGAAAACAAAAACATAAAGGTATTCCTTATTCCTGTGTGTTACCCATCTAGAAAAACCGCTGGAATACACAAAAGGTAGAACATCATAGCATGCTCTAAACGCATGCTGAAAGTGTCAGCATTGTTTCCAGTGGGTAAAATAAATAACATGTAAATCAAGGAAACAGCAAGGAGTAATAGTTGACTTTAAAATCTGTACCTTGAAAGAGCGCTAAAAAGGTCTTTCCTGGGGTTGGAACCTGGGACCTTTTGAGAGAGTTGAAAATAGAAAACCCTCCTGGGTTTGGATCTCAGGATGTTCGCCATACCATGTGCACATTCTAACCATTCAGCCACAGGGCACTCTGACCGTTGTTGTTGTCGTGACGGTACTGAAAAGTTTTATCGTGAAGCCGCCAGCTGCAGCATTGCTTCGATTGTGCTCGGTCGTTGTTCAGATGAGTGTGGAATCGCTCCGTTCTGCTTATTGGTGCCTGGATGCTAAAGAACACCAACGGTACTCTCCATGTCTGAATGTGCAGCCGTTTTACATCCATAGACAATATGACACGCACGGACGCAGGCACGTACACACACACACACACACACACACACACACACACACACACACACACACACACACACACACACACCACACACACACACATACACACAAATACACACACACACAACACACACACACACACACACACACACACACACACACACACACACACACACACACACACACACACACACACACACACACACACACACGCACGCACACACGCACAGAGAGAGAGAGAGAGAGAGAGAGAGGGGGGGGGGAGAGAGGGGAAAAGACAGACAGACAGACACACAGACACACAGATAGGCACACACACACACACACACACACACACACACACACACACACACACACACACACACACACACACACACACACACACACACACACACAGAGAATGTGTGTGTGTGTGTGTGTGTGTGTGTGTGTGTGTGTGTGTGTGTGTGTGTGTGTGTGTGTGTGTGTGTGTGTGTGTGTGAGTACAACACTATGTTAATCTGACAGTAAATGGTTTCAGTCAGTCAGTCAGTGTGTGTGTGTGTGTGTGTGTGTGTGTGTGTGTGTGTGTGTGTGTGTGTGTGTGTGTGTGTGTGTGTGTGTGTGTGTGTGAGAGAGGAGAGAGAGAGAGAGAGAGAGAGAGAGAGAGAGAGAGAGAGAGTTCTTGTTGCATGATACAGTATTCAAAAAAGAAGAAGAGGAGGAAATGAAGGCCCTGGCAATGCCAGGAACACTCAGGCCTGGCCTCTTTTGTTACCCAGGGAACAAGCCTGGAATCTGACAGCCGCCTGTTCGGACGGAGGGGGACTGTGGAAAAGCAATTCGCCTCTTCCCATTTGTCAGGCTTTTGCCGCCTGTCTGTAGATCCCCTACTTCCCCGCTCCAGCGTCATTTTGAGAGGAAGGCTTTCAGTTCTTTCTATTCAGTTGTACAGTTGTAAAGGTGTTGAACATTTTGTTATGAACAGCGAAAGATGGTTTTAGAGAAGAAGAACATGGAGGTGTAAGTGGATGAGAGAGAGAGAGAGAGAGAGAGAGAGAGAGAGAGAGAGAGAGAGAGAGAGAGAGAGAGAGAGAGAGAGAGAGACAGACAGACAGACAGACAGACAGACAGAGACAGAGAGGTAGGTAGTCGCGCAATTTTAACTATTCCCATTATAGTGTATTCGCCATTCTAGCGATGTAGACTTTCCACGCGCATGCGAGTGTCCTTTCGTATCTCTTTATTAATCGTTTTTATCCTCAAAATTAGTTTCTCCACCCCTCCCCTCCCCTCCCCAGCCCCCCCCCCCCCCCCCCCGCCCCTCCTCCCGCCCTCAGTGCCTTTCATCTTGGTCCACATTTCCGCCTACACTCTGTCTGTCTGATCTGTCATGGACAATTAGGTCATCACTATGGCAACTCCCTGCTTCTCTGAGCTGTTATAACAATCGCGGTTATCTCTATATTATCCTCTGTCTGTCTGTGTGTATGTGTCTGTCTGTCTATCTGTCTGTCTGTCTGTCAGAAGCGTTAGTCGAATGTTCGTCACTACAGTAGTAGAGGTCTGTCTGTCTCTCTGTACCGTCTGATGAATTTTTGTCATTACTGTGGTAACTCCTCGTCTTGTCTCTCTGTTCTGTCATTTGAACCCATAATCACTATGGTGACTTTCTGTCTTGTTTATCCGTAACGTCATTTGAACTTGTGTCATCACTATGGTAACTATCGGTCGCGTCTGTAACGTCATTTGAACATGTATCAGCACTATGGTAACCATCTGTCCTGCCTACCTTTAACGTCATTTGAACTTATGTCATCACTGTAGTAACTATTTGTCCCGTCTGTAACGTCATTTGAACTTTTGTCATCACTTTGGTAACTATCTATCCCCGTCTGTAACGTCATTTGAACTTTTGTCATCACTTTGGTAACTATCTGTCCTGTCTGTAACGTCATTTGAACTTTTGTCATCACTTTGGTAACTATCTGTCCTGTCTGTAACGTCATTTGAACTTTTGTCATCACTTTGGTAACTATCTGTTCTGTCTGTGACGGTCATTTGAACTTTTGTCATCACTATGGTAACTGTCTGTCCTGTCTGTAACGTTCAACTGAACTTCTGTCATCACTATGGTAACTATCTGTCCTGTCTGTAACGTTCAACTGAACTTCTGTCATCACTATGGTAACTATCTGTCCTGTCTGTAACGTTCAACTGAACTTCTGTCATCACTATGGTAACTATCTGTCCTGTCTGTAACGTTCAACTGAACTTCTGTCATCACTATGGTAACTATCTGTCCTGTCTGTAACGTTCAACTGAACTTCTGTCATCACTATGGTAACTATCTGTCCTGTCTGTAACGTTCAACTGAACTTCTGTCATCACTATGGCAGCTGTCTGTCCCGTCCGTAAAGTCATTTGAACTTCTGTCATCACTAACGGTAACTGTCTGTCCTGTCTGTCTATAACATTATTTGAAATTCTGTCATCACTATGGTAGCTATCTGTCCTGTCTGTCTGTAACGTGATTTGAACTGTCATCGTCACGGTAACTGCCTTTCTTGTCTGTCTTCAAACGACATGTGAACCTTCTTCATCACTATGGTAACCCTCTGTCCTGCCTGTTTATCTGTAACCTCATTTGAACTTCGGTCATCAGTGTGATGTCTGGTTGTCTGTCTGTGTGTCTGTCTGTGTCGTGACTTGAACTTCTGTCATTACTATGGATCTCCTGTTGCCTGTCTGCTTGTCTGTAGGTACCATCATTTGAATTTTGTTCATCACCAAGGTACCTCCCTCTCTCTCTCTCTCTCTTTCTGTCCGTTATATGAGCTTCTGTCCTAACTGTGGCAGCTCTGTCAGACTGTGTACCGACTTTGAATCTTCTGTTATAGCTACGATAACTCTCTATCTATCTATGTATGCCTCTGTCTGACTGTCTGTCTGTCTGTCTGTCTGTCTCTTGTCACTTGAACCTTTGTCATCACTCTGTCAGCCTATCGGTAGGTCTGTGAACACCATATCTACTTGCTGTACCACTATGGTAGCTCCCTGTCTGTAGGTCTGTGAGCACCATATCTACTTGCTGTACCACTGTGGTAGCTCCCTGTCTGTAGGTCTGTGAGCACCATATCTGCTTGCTGTACCACTGTGGTAGCTCCCTGTCTGTAGGTCTGTGAGCACCATATCTACTTGCTGTACCACTATGGTAGCTCCCTGTCTGTAGGCCTGTGAGCACCATATCTACTTGCTGTACCACTATGGTAGCTCCCTGTCTATAGGTCTGTAGCACCATATCTACTTGCTGTACCACTATGGTAGCTCCCTGTCTGCAGGCCTGTGAGCACCATATCTACTTGCTGTACCACTATGGTAGCTCCCTGTCCTGTCTGCAGGCCTGTGAGCACCATATCTACTTGCTGTACCACTATGGTAGCTCCCTGTCTGCAGGTCTGTGAGCACCATATCTACTTGCTGTACCACTATGGTAGCTCCCTGTCTGCAGGTCTGTGAGCACCATATCTACTTGCTGTACCACTATGGTAGCTCCCTGTCTGCAGGTCTGTGAGCACCATATCTACTTGCTGTACCACTATGGTAGCTCCCTGTCTGCAGGTCTGTGAGCACCATATCTACTTGCTGCTGTACCGCTATGGTAGCTCCCTGTCTGCAGGTCTGTGAGCACCATATCTACTTGCTGTACCGCTATGGTAGCTCCCTGTCTGCAGGTCTGTGAGCACCATATCTACTTGCTGTACCGCTGTGGTAGCTCCCTGTCTGCAGGTCTGTGAGCACCATATCTACTTGCTGTACCGCTATGGTAGCTCCCTGTCTGCAGGTCTGTGAGCACCTACTTGCTGTACCACTGTGGTAGCTCCCTGTCTGCAGGTCTGTGAGCACCATATCTACTTGCTGTACCACTGTGGTAGCTCCCTGTCTGCAGGTCTGTGAGCACCATATCTACTTGCTGTACCACTATGGTAAATCCCTGTCTGCAGGTCTGTGAGCACCATATCTACTTGCTGTACCACTATGGTAATCCCTGTCTGCAGGTCTGTGAGCACCATATCTACTTGCTGTACCACTATGGTAAATCCCTGTCTGCAGGTCTGTGAGCACCATATCTACTTGCTGTACCACTATGGTAAATCCCTGTCTGCAGGTCTGTGAGCACCATATCTACTTGCTGTACCACTATGGTAAATCCCTGTCTGCAGGTCTGTGAGCACCATATCTACTTGCTGTACCACTATGGTAGTAAATCCCTGTCTGCAGGTCTGTGAGCACCATATCTACTTGCTGTACCACTATGGTAGCTCCCTGTCTGCAGGTCTGTAAGCACCATATCTACTTGCTGTACCACTATGGTAGCTCCCTGTCTGCAGGTCTGTAAGCACCATATCTACTTGCTGTACCACTATGGTAGCTCCCTGTCTGCAGGTCTGTAAGCACCATGGTTTACAAAGACAGCTGACTGGTCACCTTGCCGGCTCTTCATTTCCTGAGTCGAACGGCTTCAGAGTGACATTCAAAACGGAGTCTGAAATATGACTGACGCGCATATAAACCATTCCGCGCACGCGCTCATGCGCGCGCAGTGCACGCAAATGCACACATACGCGCTCGCGCGCACACACGCACACACACACACACACACACACACACACACACTCGCGCGCGCGCACACACACATGCAATTGAAAGGGTGAAACAAATGAGAGAGAGAGAGAGAGAGAGAGAGAGAGAGAGAGAGAGAGAGAGAGAGTCTTCAACAAAGGCCGTGACCTGTGTGGACGTGCGGGGGGCACTGTGCCTACAGTGACGATGTTACCGATGATAGCACACAACACTCCCACTCCCTAAGTGGGTGGCAGCTGGGGTGGCAAATTACAGGTAGGAAACAATCTATGGTATACTTGTGTGATCGAAAGGGACTGTTTTTTTCCACTCATTACATTAACCCTCAGAGGCCCAAGATGTGTTTTAACATCAAGATAATTATGAAATTTGGTTTAGAGGTACATTTCAAGACTGCTAATGAGGATCACCTACCAGATTTACTTTATCATGATGCTGACCTACTTTTTTTTTCTTGTTCCCGTGGATGACCCACGGGGCTTTGGGGTAAGAAAATGACTTTTTTCTGTTGTTCCACCGATGCCCACTGGGCCGGTGGGGTAACGAAATAACTTTCTCTTACATTTCAGTGTACACTTCAAAACTTGCCAGCATCGTTGCTGTTCACTTTCAGCCATTCTGCCATTAATTTCACACACAGTCAGAACCAATGTTAACGCTACAGGGGAAAAAATCCCCTGTACTGAAACGGCCCGGCGGAGATTCAAACCCGTAACCCCAGGATGACCAAGATTACGAGTCCGGCGCTTTACCAACCGAGATATTCCGGAAACGAACATGAAAATCCCCAAACAGGGATAAAATCACATGTACACCCCCAATTATACATCTCAGTCTGTCTCTCTCTCTCTCTGTCTCTGTCTATCTGTCTGCCTCTGTGTGGGTGTATGTGCGAATGTGTGTAGTAGTAGTACTTTAATTTAACGTCTCTTCACCCTCAAGTGACATTGGACAAGCGTGTGTGTGTGTGTGTGTGTGTGTGTGTGTGTGTGTGTGTGTGTGTGTGTGTGTGTGCGTGCGTGCGTGCGTGCGTGCGTGCGTGCGTGCGTGCGTGCGCGCGCGCGCGTATGTGTGTGTGTGTGTGTGTGTGTGTGTGTGTGTGTGCGCGCGTGTGTGTACTAGAGTTTTACCGCTGTGTGAAATATGTTGTATTAGCTTTTATGGTGTGCTTCCAAGCAGATCTCACACAGATCATCCAACTGAGTTGTAACAGATTAACCTTAGCCTTAAAGAATTGTACTGGGCCTTCTTACAAGTTCTAATAGTTTTTCTTTTCTTAACCAATATCTCCAACATGCTAACCCGCTGTAGAATGTCACTTTGTGCTGTCTATCTGCGCACTGAGCCGTGCATGGTCTTGTTTATTGATTGTTGTTGTTGTTGGTGTTGTTGTTGTTGTTGTTGTTGTTGCCATCCTTGGTGCTGCAACTCTTGACAACTCCAGGGCCTATTTTCCCTGTTTTCCTCATCGTTTCTCTGTCTACTTATCTCTGTCTTTATCTCAGCCTGTCTCTGCCTGCCTGCCTGCCTGTCTGTCTGTCTGTTTGTTTTGTGTCTGTCTGTCCCCCCCCCCCCTCTTGGTGTTTGTGACGGAGATAGAGCTCTTTCTTTCTTTCTTTCTCATTCCTCTCCTGTTTCTTTCTGTCTTGCTTGCTCACTGTCTCTGTCCGTATATCCGTTTGTCTGCTTGCCTACCTGCCTGTCTTTCCGTCTGTCTGTATGTTTATCTGTCTGTCTGTCTGTCTATCTCTGTGTCTGTCTCCTTCACTCCTTTCTCTCTCTCTCTCTCTGTTTCTCCGTCTGTCTGTCTCGGTCTCTCTCTGTGTCTTTGTCACACACACACACACACACACACACACACACACACACACACACACACACACACACACACACACACACACACACACGTACACCTACACACACACACACACACACACACACACACACACACACACACACACACACACACACACACACACACACACACACACACACACACACACACACACACACACACACACACAGGTAGGTACGTACGTAGGGGGGGCGGGGTATACATTCATATACATACATACATACATACATACATACATACATACATACATACATACATGCATACATACATACATGCATACATGCATGCATGCATGCATGCATGCATACATACATACATGCATACATACACCTACATGCATGCATGCATACTTACATACGTACATACATACATACACAAATACAAACATGTTTTAATACATACATACATACATACATACATACATACATACATACATACATACATACATAGGGGGCGCATGGGCGGATGCAAACGAGAGCAGACTTACGTTCAATGAGCTCTGTACATTAATTAGAATGACGATGGCCTATTCAGTTACTACGGTACCAGACTAAGTACAGAGGTTGATGACGATACCAGGAAAGCCACGCCAGAAGATCCACTTACCTTCAGACCGGTATGTGAGGATTTCACACCACTGCCTGCGTCAACTTCATGGCTTTCAGAGCCAAACGGAAGAAGGCCATGTTTTTTTTTTACGACCCTTGAGAGGTCGGTAGAGGTCAACCGGTGTCGTTTTGGAGTGTTGCTGACCATTCTGTTCTGGGGGGACCTTTGACACCGTGTGGGGATGTTGGAAAGAATCCCGGAGCAGTTCAGGGCAAGGAAACGCCACAGTCACGACTGAGCTCGGCTGGGAAGGTCAACAGTAAGGAAGCCGTGGACTCCCCAACACGCCAGTCGACAGATGGGAAGACTGACCATTCGTTAATGATGTGATGGACAATTGGCTGAAAATGAATTATGACTTGAGTGTGACTTGAAATTTAATACGATTCAGAGTGACGTGAAAGAACTTAGAGAAGACTTCGGAACCTTGAGACATGAAATAACTACACTGGAAGAGGACGTTTCAACACTAAGACACGCAAACAAAGCTCTGCAGTGCGAAAATGAACTGCTGAAAACTTAATGTGCAAACTTTGAACGCAGAATTGATGACCAAGAAGTTAGATCGAATGAAACAACCTCGTCATTCATGGAATACCGTGGCAAGACAACGAAACATGAAAGTATGTGAAGACAAAGTCAGGGAAATGATTGTTGACAATCTGGAACTGACAGGAGAATGTCAATTTGATCGTGTCTACCGTGTGTCCTCTAAGAAAGACTCTCCAATTGTGGCCAGATGTACATTTTATAAAGATTAAGAGGAAATTCTGAGAGCTAGAGGTAAGCTAAAAGGGACGTCTTTTTACAATGAAGAGGACTTCAGTAAATGAGTCCATGAAATGAGGAAAAAAATTGGTTCCTTATCTAAAAGAGGCAAGAGAGGCTGGAAAAAAGCTATAATGGTCTTTGACCGCCTCATTGTTGATGGAAGTAAATTTTATCTTGGCGCGAACGGAAATCTGGTTCAGACGAGATAGGTATTAGGCCGGCCAAATGTGCTAAAAGGAAATTCAGCCTCTAGAAATTCTAATTTTACCATGGCAGACTTTTCACACGGGTGTACTGAACCAGATACGCCAGTCAAACGCGTGTCAGAATTAGGTCATGCAATTCATGCGCTTTCCGTAGCTGGCAAATCTGTGAGTGTGCCGCAGCAGAATTCAGTGGGTTTCGAAGAAAATGGGTCACACACATTGAGGTGCTGTCCTGAAAGTATTTTTAGAAAATATGATTTAGATACAAAGAGTGGCCCACAGGATAGGCGTGCACAAATAAAGAACAGTATTTATTTTTTGCATTGGAATATAGCTGGTGATCCGTCAAAACTGAGTGATAAAGATTTATTTCTTATATTTCATCATTTCACTTTATTTGTTTAGTGGAGACATTGTTGATAGCTTTGATCCACTAGCATTTCCGAACTACACAGCATATTGTGTACCAGCAGTTAAATTGTCCAAACAGAGCAGACGTTCTGGGGGAGTTTTTTTTTTGTCTTATTAGAAACGAAGTTGTTAATTTAGTAATGGAAATAACAGTATAACATAGGAACTTCCTTTGTTTTTATATAAATAAATCATTGTTTGGTGCTGATAAAGATATTCTTTTTATATTTTTATCTCCTTATTATAACTCTAGTAGTATAGATTGTGATAGAGATTTACTGAAGATATCCTTACGGATACCATACTAAGTAACAATATATATGTCTTGGTATGTGGGGACTTAGATAGTAGGACAGGAGACTCATTTCCTAGGATTGATGGTGTTGTTGGTAATGTTACTATAGAGGATGAGGCAACTGAAGGAATTATTAATTAACTCATATGGGAAAAGCTTTTAAACCTTTGTATTTCACAGGGACTATGCATGATGACTGGTGTTTAAGATGAAGATAGAGTTGGTCGTTTTACTCACATTTCTAACACTGGCAGTAGTGTGAATTACTATGTTTTGATATGTGATGACTTTCTCTGTTTTGAGCTCATTTTGTGAAATGCATGTGGTGGAAGGATAGAATCAGTTCACCTCCATATAGAAATATGCATTAAAACACGGAACAAGAACACATCTGGATGAAACTGTAGATCAAAAGAAATATGTGTCATCGAGATGTACAGATGGAAAGTCGAATGTGCTATACAGTTCACTGAAGCGATGAATTGTCAAGAGTTTCAAGAAACTTTTAAGTCATGCTGCTAACATGATTGATGTTGACATAGATAAAGCTTGGAATTATTCAATGACTGTATTTTTAAAAATGCTACTTGTATGAAAAGAAGAATTTATTTTGATGAGATATCAGACAAGAAAAGTAATAAATGGCTTGATGAAGAATGTAAAATTGCAAGGGAAAAAAAGTGAGAACATTTCTTTCGAGGGTTTGCAAAACATTGAAAGATAGTGACAGGACAATATATTGCAAGCACGAAGAGCATACAAAAATCTTTCGGAAAGAAAAAAAGGAATACAGAAGTTTGCAACTTGATGATCTGGTTTCCTCTGTCGGTAATCAGTTCACGTTTTGAGAAGCAGTCCGCAAAATTGTTCCTAAACGATATGGTGTAGTGATTGGTTTTTACATTTTAAGAAAGATTATTGACAAAGAGGGGGCTAACACAGAGTTATGAGCCGCATGACTATCAAGCTGAAGACAGTGAAGAGAGATGGTTTAATCAGCCAGTTACGAAAGAAGTTATTGGTGCATTTGGAAAATTAAAGCATTCAGAATCGGCTGGTCCCAGATGGTATTATACGTGAATTTTTGAAGTATTGAAGTGATCATGTTGTTATGCTTTTGGTTAA
>JADBJO010007098.1:35000-37500 GCA_016801955.1 Conus betulinus
CACACACCACACACGCACACACGCACACACGCACGAACACACACACACACACACACACACACACACACACACACACACACACGCGCGCGTGCGCGAGCGCTTCCACTCTTACCCCTCCCCTCTCACTGTTCCCGCTCTGTCTTTCTTCTGTTTTTACCTCTCTTTCTGTCTGTCTGTCTTTCTCTGTCTCTATCTCTATCCCTCTCTCTGTCTTTGTCTTTTGTCAGTCTGTCTGTCTCTACCCTTTAGCTCCCCCCCCCCCTTCTGCTTCTCTCTCTCTCTCTCTCTCTCTCTCTCTCTCTCTCTCTCTCTCTCTCTCTCTCTCTTCTCTCTCTCTCTCAACTAGTAATGTCCTTCTCCAGCTTAAAATGAAAATGATTCGTTTCAGTTTCTTGGGGGGGGGGGGGGGGGGGGGGACCATCAAATGAGAGGTTACTACGTAATTCATCATCATCGTCGTCATCAACATCATCATTATCATCATCATCATCATCACCATCATCATTATCATCATCATCACCATCATCATCGTCGTCGTCGTCGTCGTTGTCATCATTATCATCATCATCATCATCATCATCATCATCATCATCATCATCATTGTCGTCGTCATCGTCATTATCATCATCATCATCATCATCATTGTCGTCGTCATCTTCATCGTCGTCGTCGTCGTTGTCATCATCATCATCATCATCATGATCATCATGATCGATGGTAGCAGGTCGTAAGGATGGCATGGAGGAGGTTAAGGGCACTGAGGGATCTCTCAGCTTCCAGCGCTCAGCGATGTTCAGCTAGGAAGAGGTATTCCAGCCCCGCCCAGTCCCCCCACGTCATCCACACAGAATGGCTTCAGTCGGGATCTAATTCACTATATTTTGCATGTGAAGGGTTAAACAGATTATTATGGGAATACCAAATTTTGGGGCAAAAATGTTGACGTGATCGTACACAGGAATGACATTTGGAATTGCTCAGTTTAATCATGCGGGTACAGATTGGGGTTATTGTTTCATTTCTCTCCCTTTTTGTTTGTTTTGTTTCTTCACTTGTAATTAACGTTCAGTGGCTGGGTGTTTGGCTTTCTGAAAGTTATATCAAATTGGAGAATTTCTCTTTTTGTCTTCTTTCATTCTTTCTTTTTGTGATACTATTTAAATTTTCCAGTGGTATGTTACGTTGACTGCTGTCTTGATACTTCTGCACCGCTAGTATAGATATAACAAAGAAAAAAAGAACAAACAGGTAAACACATAATTAAGGGAAAAAAAGACACAAAATCAAACAAAATCGAGAATGGCATGTCTTTAGAAAATCCATTTTGCATTCTGTCTTGGGAATCACCGGGAACAGAAGTCTGGACAATATCTTTTGCCTCCTTGCATTACAGTCCCCTGGAAAAAGGACTAAGCCGTGCAAGTGTTCTCCTTTCCGGCGTGTTTGACTAGGAACTTTTAACCTGTTACCTTTGTGAAATCAAATTCTTGCTTCAAATAACGATAAGTCAATTTGATTTTCTGTAAAATTCTAGAAGTGGATTCCATGTGTACTGTGTACTGAGCATTGATTTGAAATGAGGGTGAAGGAAATAACAGACGCGATAGCTAGGTGGTCTGAATACTGATCTCTGCAGCTGGTTCGAGCAATGGGAGCAAGTTGTGAGGTAACTTTTTCCCCGTCAACCAGGTCAACACAACTCGCAGTTCCGGTAGTGGCTGAACCTTTTTCTTGTGTGTACACATGCAGAAGATCATACACACATTCAAGGTCCGGTAATCTAATTCAGTTTTCGGTGGGCCATGGCAATGCAAAAGTGCATTCTTACTGAAGAACTCTGAAATGACAGGCATCAGGCTCTGGCTGACTGAAGTGCTGTGAGTGGACAGGACCACAACGACTGGAGTAATGATGGCAAACATCAGGCTCTGGCTGACTGAAGTGCTGTGATTGGACAGGACCACAACGACTGGAGTGTTGATGGCAAGCATCAGGCTATTGCTGACTGAAGTGCTGTGATTGGACAGGACCACAACGACTGGAGTGTTGATGGCAAGCATCAGGCTATTGCTGACTGACTAAAGTGCTGTGATTGGACAGGGATACAAGGACTGTAGTGTTGATCATGGAGGACAATGTTTGTGACAGGACAGGGCTACAACCACAGTTGTGTTGATCATGGAGGACAATGTTTACAGAGGGCTACAAACACTGTAGCGTTGATCATGGAGGACAATGTTTATGACGGAGGGCTGCAACCACTGTAGTGTTGATCATGGAGGACAATGTCTGATGTGACGACGCTTTACAGCTCGCTAACTCCGCCAAGAAAATGTTTTGTCTCTGCCTGTCTGTTTATTTCTCTGCGTGTAAGATTACGCTAAAATCACTGCGCCGATTTAAAAAAATGGTTGGAATATATAGAGTGGGCAAGGGACAAACTCAATTGTGTTGGGTTGGAGCCATGGTGTGGATCAGTTGGTGTTGGGGTGGATCCTTG
>JADBJO010007098.1:60000-70000 GCA_016801955.1 Conus betulinus
TCCCTTTCGGCACATCTCAAACCAGCCCTTACTCAAGCTTAATTTTGTTGTGAAGAACGTCCAAAGGTATTTATAGCTACTTGTCACATCAAGATACTCTGTAGCTTCGTCACAGCACTGTTTGAACTCATCTGAATCTAGTTCCTCTTTGTAAGTCTGGGCATGTTCTTCAGAACAAGTAATGCTCTTTTCTGTGTGAAATGCTGGATGCTCTTCTTTGTTACATTAACATTACCTGTTTTCCACAGGTATTTGCCAGGAAAATAAACTATCGCCAACCTTCATTTTGCAATTTCTTAGTAAATTTTTAGTGACGATGAAATAATCAAGTAAGCTACTGCCATTAGGTGGCACAAATGTAAACTCTCCTTTCGAATCATCACGGTATGTACCATTCATTTTTTTTTAAAAAGTAAAAACATAAAACACAAACAAATCTTAAATAAATGTTAGCGAACCGCCCAGAGAAACGTGGACAAACGAGTCACAAGACAAAACACAACGCGTTTCGACCTCTTAGGTCTTCTTCAGGTAAGACACAAATGAACAGAACAACGAAAATTCACTTAGCTTTGATCGCTTCAGAGTTCAGCGCAAGGAAGAAGGCGTTGAAGGAAGAAGGAAGAATGGTGCGTGCGTGCACGCACCTGCGTGCACGCACAATGAACATTTTTATATACGACATACGAAATGGAAACAAAATGAACAAGTTTATAACGACGAAACATGATTAACATAAATAGTACTCGGCAACCAAGTTTAGGTCACACATTTAGGAATAATATACTAGGAAGGCAAGAAAGAAAGAAAGAAAAAAAAAAAAAGAGAAGAGAGAGAGAGAGAGAGAGAGAGAGAGAGAGAGAGAGAGCCAAGATTCAAGATGATTTATTTATGTTTAAAGCGTTGCCAGTGATAGAGGGGTGCAAGAAAATGCAATCATAGAAGCACTATGAGAACTAGACACTGTCATAACCAACGCGAATTCAGAAACTATCCTAAGATAACATTAGGGATTGCAGTTTGAACGCTTTAAATGAATAAACCAACAATTTTTTTTTACTGTTTATTCATGAGTACATGTCCCTCATATTCACCCTCAAATGTAGTGCTGACGCTGCTCCATACACAATGTTTATCTTTATCTGTGTTTGCAGGCCAGTAACTGTTTCAGCTAGCAAAGCTACATCATCAGCCAGTAATACTAATAATAATATAAACAGCTCGAAGTAATCAAGCGTAAATCTTGCACCGCATTTGCCTCCTCTTACAATTTCTAATGCTAATTCATTGATAAATAAAGAGCACAGTTAGGGCTGAAACGTCACCTTGTTTCACCCCACGAGTACAATTAATATACTCGGTCAATTTAGCTCCAAATCTGACCTTAGCTTTCACCGTTATATACATACTACGAATACATTTGTACAACTTGCCTTTAATTCCATGTTTAAAAAGGATCGACAATAACAAGCTTCTTTCTATGGAATCAAATGCCTTTTCAGAATTTGTGAAGGCAACGTATAGTTTACGGTTAAAACAAAACTGTTTTTGTATTAACGCGTACAAAGTAAACATGATAATTATGGTCAATTATAAAATGGCCTCTTTTTAAATCCCTGTTGGTAGAGAGAGAGAGAGAGAGAGAGAGAGAGAGAGAGAGAGAGAGAGAGAGAGAGAGAGATGATGATGATGATGATGATGATGATGATGATGATGATGATGATGATATGATGATGATGATGATGATGATGATGATGATGATGATGATGATGATGATGATGATGATGATGATGATGATCTTGGTTTACAAGGGTAACGGTTAAACATTCATGTGGCTCTTTCATCTGAACGGGACAGAGTGTGACATGCAAGTTATGACAGGCTAACTGAAAAAAACGAAGAAGCATACGAGAGAGAGAGAGAGAGAGAGAGAGAGAGAGAGAGAGAGAGAGAGAGAGAGAGAGAGAGGAAGGAGGGAGGAAAGGAAATGAGAGAGACGGAGACAGAGAGAGAAAGAGGAATGTTAATGTTTATGTGGATGATTTTACGGAATGCCAGCGAAGCACGCATCACAAATTTGTTTAAAAAGGACACAGCTCTCCCCGCGCGACCCAACCCCCTCGTGCTCAACCCCCCCCCCCCCCCCCCCCCCCCCCCCCCCTTGTCTCTGTCGGTCCAGTAATAGAGAAGGCTGACCGCAGAGAAAGTGGCCTTCAGTCTGGCGGAGTGTCCTCCGACAAAAGTGCACGTACAGAACACCGAGTAAGGAGAAATCGAGAGAGAGAGAGAGAGAGAGAGAGAGAGAGAGAGAGAGAGAGAGAGAGAGAGAGAGATTCGGATATTGTATTCAAATACACGCCTGGTACCTGGATAGAATATATAACAACAACAGAAATATTACTACAACCTGGATCAGAAAACACAATATTGTTTCCTTTCATCAAAATGCCTGATTCTCCTAGATTAATTAAATATACTTTTATATAAAGCAAAGAGAAAATTTTTGAACGACTTTAGCAGAGCTTGAAAGCATCAACATGCACAATTTGAATGAAGAAGGATGTCAGTAGACAAATAAACATTTCGCCAATGGTCTGGAGAGAGCTGGACAGCAAAGAACAAAGTGAACCTCATCTTCTTATGAATTTTTACATAAAGGACAAATAAAATCATTGTCATTAAAAGACATTGGACAGTTATCTCCGATATACCCAACTTTAAATCTTGTTATATATTTCACATGTCTGTCCATCTCAAGCTTTATATTTAAGATTAGGATAACCGCAAAAATGTGAAAACTAAACTGTTCACTATTGTGAATGTGGTCAGACCATTTCCGCCGGTTACAATCTATTAGTCTCTCTGACGGAAAATACGTATAAAATCAGCGACATTACAAACACTCTGACTTAACCAAACAAAACCAACACCATATTCAAAGAAACAGAGGCATATTTTAGCTACCCAGTATTTCTTACCTCTTCATCTAAATCAATTAAATCAATGAACATTGTGACATGTCCAACTTGACACCCAACAGTCCTACCCCTACAACGCCCTCCCTCTTGTACAAATTGTACAAACACAAACGCCATCCCCTTTTTCTCTCTCCTCTGTCTCACAGGTGGCAGTATAGATTTCAAATCTATGCCAACTACCCCTCTCAACCCCCCCCTCCTCTCTCTCTCTCTCCCTCTCTCTCTTGCAAGTGTTAGTAGAAAAGTTTACATCACTTCATAACAACGTCGCCCGCCCGTCCCCCCCCCCCCCCTCCCCTAGGACATGGGGGGGGGGGGATTACGTCAGTTTCAGAGTCTGTCACATGCTCGACTCCTCCTTCAGCTGCCCCCCCCCCCCCCCCCCTCTCTCCTCTACCACCACCGCCACCCCCCCCCTCCCTCCCCACTATATTCACCACCCGCACGCTGACCGTCGTGCGTGCGGCCTGTAGGCGATGCATTTTTTTTTTTAAACAGCGCTTTGTCAATTAGCATGCGTTGATCTAGATGCCGCTACACAAATGTCGTTTAGAATGTCCAACATTGTTCGCTTTAGTGACGCAAAACCAACTGGAACAGGGACGGGAATAAATAGTTTGACTGAGATCTCACATGTCTTCTGAACATCAGGGTGCCAGTATGTGAAACAGGCAAATCTAGCTGTGTAGAATCTGGCTGTGTAGAATCTGGCTGTGTCAGCAAACAAAACAATATCATTAAGAAAGGAATATACTTCATCAGCATTTTCTGAAAGAAAATGGAGAATTTTTCAAACAGAGAATTTATATCAACAATACATTTGTCTGTTGACTTTATTACGTACAATGGTTGGATTTCGTCAGTAAAACAATACCTAAGAAAAAAGTAAGATTTGTTACATTGCTTTGTATATCCCCGGACGAAAAATGTTACAATTACAGCTGTTTTCGTGAATAATGCACATCAATTGTAACAGTCGTTATTATCTTTTTGTTCAGCAATGCTGCGTCTATCGTTGTTAGAGTTCCTATGTATCAAGTGAATAAAATGTCATCAGCTGTAAGTCGCTGTGACTTTTAGTATCTCTCTTTGTCTGTCTGTCTCTGTATGCCTGTCTGTCTTTCCTCTTCCTCATTCTCTCTATCCTTGTGTGTGTGTGTGTGTGTGTGTGTGTGTGTGTGTGTGTGTGTGTGTGTGTGTGTGTGTGTGTTGTCCCCCTCTTTGTTTCTCTGAGTGCCACGTGCGGGTTACACTGTTTCCCTTAGAGTTAAATGCCAAACGGTGTGTGGGAATGTCCACTTTCGACAGTAACATCTCTCTCTCTCTCTCTCTCTCTCTCTCTCTCTCTCTCTCTCTCTCCGCGAAAGTACCCTAAAAAATCGAACAAATTACATAAAGTGATGGTATTCAGTAGAAAAAGAAAACCCGGCTACAAGTGTACGCACCCTGGCACAGTCGCACGCACCTTATGTTTAAATCACGAATTTTACAGAATATATTGTTTGGTTTGGATTGATGGTGTCCTTTTCTTGCTAAATGTAATCAGCATAAGAATATGAGAGAATCAACAAACCAAACATTTGCACAAAACTAAAGCCACTGACTTCGTAACAAATGGTAAAATAGTAAATGAGCAAGAGTTAATTAGCGTAATGTTGTCAGTCTGGTAGTGTTAATTAGCGTAACATTGTCAGCCTGGTAGTGTTTAATTAGCGCAATGTTGTCATCTTGGTAATGTTAATTAAGGTAATGTTGTCAGCCTGGTAGTGTTAATTAGCGTAATGTTGTCAGCCTGGTATGTTAATTAGCGTAATGTTAGATTGGTCGCCTATCCTACTCTCCTCTCCTGGAATAGTTGTCCTATCTCCCTCATCCCCTTCGATGAGTTTAGACGTTAAAGCTGTGTGTCATTAACTAACTGCCAGCCTGACTATCTGATAACCCCCGGGGCGAGAGCGAAGGGCAGGGGGGGGGGGGTGCTGAGGTACGATCGATTCTTGACGATGTCTTTCGCTTTTCTGCGACCTCCTCGGACCTAGCTGAAGACAGGCCTGTCCACTGCCTGATGTTTTCCTGCCTTGTTAGCAAGGATACAGCCAACAGTGTCTGGTGTTCACGGAGCGGCAGTGATGACACTGAGGACGGAACTCTAAAGAGTGTGGGTTTGGGCTGTGAACATAAAGCAACAGGGAACTGTGGGCCACGTGGGCCGAAATCCAATTAGAAACAGAAGCTCCACAGGATGACATGAGAATCTGGAATTGTCTGCTGCCTGAGTTTTGTGAGACATTTAGATGTTTGAAAAAACAGTTGAGGAATGGGCTGAGCAGGGGGCTTGGGTGGGGTGTACATAACAGAAAACATGATTAGACCAAGAAATATTGCGGTCAATTGTAAGAACAAATAATCTCCGCAATTCCCTCTCGACTAGGACTTCATCTAAGGCATTCAAGTCAGTTGACTTGGTTTCAAATTATTTAGGTTGTCTTACCGTAATCTTTATGAATTGTGATGTATGAGAATGGAGTGGCATATAGCTAAAATCAGATTTGTTAGCAGGTTGGTCAAAATCACGTTTTAAGTCGAGGCATTATAATTCTTACATTTCTGCCTTTACTGCATAGAGAATTGTAATCAACGAAAAAAAAAAAAAATAGAGAGGAACATCATCAAAAAGTTCACTGGTTTGCTTAAAGATGGTCTTAATAATTCCACCTAAAACGCCGAATGATGTTGAGTATGGGAATGGCGGTCAATATCCCATGCACATCAACTCTCGTTTGTATTGTATTAGTTCATGGTTAAAAATTCTAGTTGAAGGAAAGCTTACTCTACAAAAACAGCATTGAAAAATTTAACAAGGAACTCAACAATTATCTCGCCACCATTTTTAAACATTTCTCCAATTAAGCAGTTAATTCTTAATTATCTGAACCAGCGGATTTGCCGGTTTTTCCAATTCATTTATAACTAATAGATATCTTTTTTGAAATGGTCTATCTAGAAAACTGATTTCATCCATGGTTTCCGAATCAGTTACCGCTCCGTTTCTACAGTGTTGTCAACTGTTTTTTCAATGAGGTTTTTAAATGTCCATGCCACTCATTAATAGAAATAGCAATATGTACACGAGACAACTTGGATGACACCTTATGTACATTACGCCGGAAGTCGTTGACATCATTCACCGAATTAATATAAGATTGTTCAATAAACAAGTAATGTTTTTTCTTTGTTTTTAATAACTTCTTATGTTCTCTTCGTAATTTACAAGAACTCGAACTGTCCGTAAGATCCAACGTTCTATGAAATATTCTTTGGAACATTCTGGCAGAATTTTTGTTAGCCATTTGACATTTTAAATCAAACCGTACATCGTTATGGTTCCTCTTATCAATTCTGATCCTTGTTTCCATACACTCGCTTTGTTTTGTCATACACTTGTTAAACGTATTCGATTCCAAGTTAATTTCCACAGCTATGAGATAAAATGCCGCTTCAAGTAAAGATTACTGTCTTCATTGCTCATTAGCACATGAACTAATTCAGCATTCTGTTCCTGCCAAACAAACTTTTCAATAAACTTTCACTCACATTGGCTTGATACCTATGAGTTTTAAAAAGAAAGGTTACTTATACTTGATACTTATGAAGCTTATCGCCTCAATGATTGCTGACATGGATCACCAAAGGTAAATGGTCAAACTCAATGTGTTCTTGCACATACGGACAACGTGATGGCAGATCAACAGAAGCCACAAAATAATCATTCACACTATCAACTGTATCAGAAGCGTATGTGAAACGACCTTGACGCTCACATTACATACACCGTTTAAAATGCACAGTTCTAGAGCTGCTCACATGCTGGGTAAACGTTTGCCGTGCTTGTTCAGTGCCTTGTCTCACACTCCCGTTTAACACAAAAAGTATCATTTTTGAAACAATTACTATAAACAGCTATATCCTGACCGATGTTAGATTTCCTGCTGTTATGGTCTTCGTTTAAAGGTGTATACATAGAAATTCAAAGATCTTATCTGCGAGAATACGTAGGCATTCTGTTTGCACGCGCGCGCGCGCGCACACACACACACACACACACACACACACACACACACACACACACACACACACACACACACACACACACACACACACATAACACACACACACACACACACACACACACACACACACACACACTCACACTCACACACACACACACACACACACACACACACGCGCGCGCGCGCACGCGCGCACGCGTGCGTGCGTGTGTGCGTGCGCGTGTGCGTGAATGTGTGCATACTTGCAAATGCGTGTGCATGTGTGTGCGCGTGCGGACTCATTATTATTTATTGTATTCCCTGCTGAACAACCACCATCCCCCAGTATATACTTTGCCCCCTCCCCTCTCTGCTATCAGTACCTACATTCCTCCCCCAGTCCCACCCATCCTTCTTGTTTAGAGCCCAGGAAATCCAAGAAGACTTGGAAGGAGTGATGGCAGAGTACGGGTAAGAGGCAAGATGGGAGTAGGTGGGCTGTTGTTATGAATCGGCAGAAAGAGGTGGGAGGTGGGCTGTTGTCATGAATCGGCGGAAAGAGAGGTGGGAGGTGGGCTGTTGTCATGAATGGTCAGAAAGAGGTGGGAGGTGAGCTGTGGTCATGAATCGGCAGAAAGAAGATGGGCTGTGGTCATAGAGGTGGGGTGAGCTGTGGTCATGAATCGGCAGAAAGAGGTGGGAGGTGGGCTGTGGTCATGAAGGGCAGAAAGAGGTGGGGGTGTCTTTGGTCCGAAGGTTGATGAGCTGTGGTCCCATCGGCAGAAAGAGGTGGAGGTGGGCTGTGGTCTGTGTCGGTAGACTGTGGAACTGCTGTGGTCATGAATCGGCAGAAAGCTGTGTCGGTGGACTGTTGAGGGAGACCCTCTATGGGTGTCTTTGGTCCGAAGTTGAAGGATGGCCCCCTCAAGACTGCTGGCTGCTCGCTGTGTCGGTAGACTGTGGAACTGACCCTCTATTGCTGGCTGTGTCGGTAGACTGTGGAACTGACCCTCTATTGCTGGCTGTGTCAGTAGACTGTGGAACTGACCCTCTATTTGCTGGCTGTGTCAGTAGACTGTGGAACTGACCCTCTATTGCTGGCTGTGTCAGTAGACTGTGGAACTGACCCTCTATTGCTGGCTGCTGGTTGTGTCGGTAGACTGTGGAACTGACCCTCTATTGCTGGCTGCTGGCTGTGTCAGTAGACTGTGGAACTGACCCTCTATTGCTGGCTGCTGGCTGTGTCAGTAGACTGTGGAACTGACCCACTATTGCTGGCTGCTGGCTGTGTCAGTAGACTGTGGAACTGACCCTCTATTGCTGGCTGTGTCGGTAGACTGTGGAACTGACCCTCTATTGCTGGCTGTGTCAGTAGACCGTTGAACTGATCCACTATTGCTGGCTGCTGGCTGTCAGTAAACTGTGGAACTGACCCTCTATTGCTCTGCCAACTGAAATTCTGTCTTCGTGTCCTTCTTCTGTTCCTGTACTCCTCCCTCACAGTTAACTCCCCCCCCCCCCCCCTCTCTCGTCGTGTCTCTTGCTCACTCTCCTCCCTCCCATCGCCTCGCTCAAAATTAACTGATTTAAAACGTAATTAGCAAGCACACCCTAATTCATCAATTCTACACACCTCTGAATTCTGAAACGGTATTGAGGACTGAAGTCACCGATATCACCAAATCTTTCAGCGGTATTGAGGACCGAAAGTCACCGATATCACCACATCTTTCAGCGGTATTGAGGACTGAAGTCACCGATATCACCACATCTTTCAGCGGTATTGAGGACTGAAGTCGCCGATATCACCACATCTTTCAGCGGTATTGAGGACTGAAGTCACCGACATCACCACATCTTTCAGCGGTATTGAGGACTGAAGTCACCGACATCACCCACATCTTTCAGCGGTATTGAGGACTGAAGTCACCGACATAAACCACATCTTTCCAATAAAAATCGCTGAACATGTCGATGTCTCCAATGGGAGAAAATAACACTGTGGAAAGATACGTGAAGTGTACTTTCCACAGCTAGGCCTTCCCGTTCAGCAGACCCGGCTGGCGGCTACACCAGCTGCAAACAACGCCCTGTCCTAGCTGCTTCCGCCCTTCTCCCCTTTCTGGGTGAAGACACGCCCGCTTTTGTGACACAGACAAGAACTATGGATATGGTGAAGCCGTGGTGTGGTTCAGGGTGTGGAGATGTGGCGTGGTTCAGGGTGTGGAGATGTGGCGTGGTTCAGGGTGTGAAGACGTGGCGTTGTTCAGGGTGTGAAGATGTGGCGTTGTTCAGGGTGTGAAGACGTAGCGTGGTTCAGGGTGTGAAGACGTAGCAAGGTTCAGGGTGTGAAGACGTAGCGTGGTTCAGGGTGTGAAGACGTAGCGTGGTTCAGGGTGTGAAGACGTAGCCTGGTTCAGGGGTGTGAAGACGTAGCTGGTTCAGGGTGTGAAGACGTAGCCTGGTTCAGGGTGCCCAGTGGAGGCGTGCGGCGGCCGGTCAGGGGAACGGTACGGCCTACAGAGAACAACTGGGGCAAATACATGACAGGGAACGGTACGGCCTACAGAGAACAACTGGGGCAAATACATGACAGGGAACGGTACGGCCTACAGAGAACAACTGGGGCAAATACATGACAGGAATCGATACGGCTTACAGAGAACAACCGGGGCAAACGCATGACAGGGAACGGTAGGCCTACACAGAGCAACTGGGGCAAATACATGACAGGGAACAGTACGGCCTACACAGAGCAACTGGGGCAAATACATGACAGGGAACGGTACGGCCTACAGAGAACAACTGGGGCAAATACATGACAGGGAACGGTACGGCCTACAGAGAACAACTGGGGCAAATACATGACAGGGAACGGTACGGCCTACACAGAGCAACTGGGGCAAATACATGACAAGGAACGGTACGGCCTACACAGAAGAACTGGGGCAAACACATGACAGTCAATGGAAT
>JADBJO010007098.1:75000-90000 GCA_016801955.1 Conus betulinus
TTGTGTGAGTTATCCACGTGAAAAATTCTGTCACCTGCTCAAGGCCTTGCTCCGTAAAACACGTTACACAAAGTCCAAGCACGAAGTGAAGGAGCCGTTCTTTGAGACAACTGACCAGATCACCATCACCAGCAACACGACGGTAGATGGCGCGGATGCTTTGACAAATGCTTAGACTCTCGATTAGCTCCGTGCCATCAATCCCGGATTTTGTCACTGTCTGTTGGACATCCATTCTCCGCTGTTCCCTACAGTATAGCCATGGCAAGCACTGACGGCGACCTGTGTGCTCATAGCAGATCTCTTCACAGATGACTGAATGCCAGCATATGCGCTGGCTAGTTATGTTCATATTTATGTTATTTCCATTTACCTCGTGTGTGCACATCTTCATGGCTAGACTTTTATTTTCAAATATTGATTTTAAAGTATTCATAAGGCTCCGCCGAACAACGTAGACAAACGAATCACAAGTCAAAACACGACGCGCTTCGACCTCTTAGGTCTTCTTTAGGTAATATACACAACACTCTGGACAACGAAAATGAACGAGCAGTCACCTATCTTCTTCCAGTTCGGTGCAAGACGGGCATTTGAATTATTAATGTAGTCTAGTCATGATTGTATTTCGGAGTGTCGGTCATATTAATGTCGGCTGTCTGTTAGGAATGAATCTGACAGCCTTAAAGCATGCTATTTTCAATACAGAGTGAATTATATGGAAAAGTGTAATAAATGTTATGCCGATTTTCAAACATGATTGTGGTACAGAAAAATACATGAGTATCTTACGAATATTTATTGCAAATATTCATGTTTATTTCCTATCAAATTTTGATGCAGTTTTGCAGAATACAAATCGACTTACGCAGAAATGATGGCACATTTAGAGAAGATCACTCTGTACTCAGAATATGACACCGACGTCCTAGGACATGCGTTACATTTTGAGATTGAATGTTCAAAGCCTGATACGTTAGTAGCGAAACGTGCAAGTATTGTTCACAGAAAAAGTTTGCCTTTGATTTTTATGCGTTTCATTTTCTGAAAAAGTCTAAAAATACCGCTTTATATTCATCAATCACTGGAAGTGGACCTGGGTCATAGGTGTATCGTTTGACTTATTTATCTCTTCTGCTTACTCTGTTGACACATTCACCCACTGCTCTCTGCTTACTCTGTTGACACATTCTCCCACTGCTCTCTGCTTACTCTGTTGACACATTCTCCCACTGCTCTCTGCTTACTCTGTTGACACATTCACCCACTGCTCTCTGCTTACTCTGTTGACACATTCTCCCACTGCTCTCTGCTTACTCTGTTGACACATTCACCCACTGCTCTCTGCTTACTCTGTTGACACATTCACCCACTGCTCTCTGCTTACTCTGTTGACACATTCACCCACTGCTCTCTGCTTACTCTGTTGACACATTCACCCACTACTCTCTCTCCGTGCCCACAACCGAGCTCAAAAGGGACTCTATGTAGACTCTGAAGTTTCTGCATGGCCTAGTCAGTAACGTGTTGTCTATGTGGTCTCTGAAGTTTCTGCATGGCCTAATCAGTAACGTGTTGTCTATGTAGACTCTGAAGTTTCTGCATGGCCTAGTCAGTAACGTGTTGTCTATGTGGTCTCTGAAGTTTCTGCATGGCCTAGTCAGTAAAGTGTTGTCTATGTAGACTCTGAAGTTTCTGCATGGTCTAGTCAGTAACGTGTTGTCTGTGTGGACTCTGAAGTTTCTGCATGGCCTAGTCAGTAACGTGTTGTCTGTGTGGACTCTGAAGTTTCTGCATGGCCTAGTCAGTAAAGTGTTGTCTATGTAGACTCTGAAGTTTCTGCATGGTCTAGTCAGTAACGTGTTGTCTGTGTGGACTCTGAAGTTTCTGCATGGCCTGGTCAGTAACGTGTTGTCTTGAGGCGTGATCATTAAAGTGTTGGCCCCGTACCCGTGTTTCTGGAAGGAGAAGAAAAGGCCCCTGAGCTCTTTGTTCTGCAAGACAAAGGTTTCTCCGCCTTTCGGTGTTGGCATTGATGTTTCGCAGCAGGCTGCCTGAGCATTTGAAAGAATTTGCAGAAGTTTGGATAGACGTTTGTCGACGAGGAAGAAGCAGCTCAACTGCTTGTTCTCCCTCCCTCTGTCTCTGTCTGTTTATCTGTCTGTCTGTCTGTTTCTCTCTCTCTCTCTCTCTCTCTCTCTCTCTCTCTCTCTCTCTTCTCTCTCTCTCTCTCTCTCTCTCTCTCTCTCTCTCTCTCTCTCTCTCTCTCTCTCTCTCTCTTCTCTCATTTGTCTCTCTCTCCGCCACATATTTTTCATTTGTGTATTTATCCCACCTTTATTTTCCACTGATATTTTTCTTTTCGGCATGATCTTGTTCTGACTCTTGATCCCTCTACGTTTTGTCACCTTCCTACTCCTCCACCCCACCTCCTCTCTGGCTGCTTCTGCACACTCCTCCCACGCCACTATCCCCCCCCCCCCCCACACACCACACACACACCCATCTCCTTTCTCAGTTTGCTGTAGCCCTTCTCCCTTCTACATCTACGACTTTCTGCAAAAACTTTTTTTTTTCTGTTCCGTGGCAATGTGTGGGATGATCAAGGGAAGGGCCGATAAACCTGCATCATAATAGTGCCCGAAAAAAACCCTGATCACACGGCAGATCTTCCCCCATCAGCATCTCTCCCTCCCTATGTCCCTTCCATCCAATAATTCGACCAGCTGTCGCCAATACAATTACCATCACGTGAACATTCACAGGGGGACATCTCCTCGAAAACGCGTGCTGGGCTAATGGGAGTGCAGGTGATGAAATGGGTGTGAAAAAAAATCTGAGCTTCTGGGGGGAATGCAAGATTGGGAATGTGAGAGTGGGTGTGAGGGGGGGGGGGGGGGGGGGGGGGGGGTTTTGATGAAGGCGGGTGATGACGGAGGCGGAGGAGGAAGCTAGGGTATCCACTTGGAGGATAGGAAGAGAGAGGAAATCGAGGAGCAAGACGAATTATTTTCGAAAACACAGGATAAAAAAATGTTTTCCGTTTAATTTTACGTCTTTATTTGTTTCTTTATTTCATTGGGGGGGGGGGGGGTATCTTATCCGTACCTGCTCCACCTCCTTCAACTGTCTGCCCTGTATCAATGAATGTATAATAGGCATGAACATAACGAATGCAACAGACATGAACATAGCGAATACACCAAAGACATAAACATAACGAATACATCACAGACATGAACATAACGAATGCATCATAGAGATAAACATAACGAATGCATCATAGACATGACCATAAGAAATTCATCATAGACATAAACATAACGAATACATCCTAGACGTGAACAAAACAAAATATCATAGACATGAATATGACGAAGGCATCAAAGACATGAGCATAACGAATGCATCATAGACATGAACATGGACATAACGAATGCATCAAAGACATGAACATAACGAATGCATCAAAGACATGGACATAACGAATGCATCAAAGACATGAACATAACGAATGCATCAAAGACATGAACATAACGAATGCATCAAAGACATGAACATAACGAATGCATCATCATAGACATGAACATAACGAACGCATCAAGACATGAGCATAACGAATGCATCATAGACATGCACATAACCAATAAACAACACTGGGCCATAAACATTGCAGGAGGGGGAGGTGGGTGAGGGAGACGGAGAAAGGGAGAAAGAGAGAGAAGGCTAGAGGAAGGAAAAGAGAGGAACAGTGAGCGAGAAATTGAGAAGAAGAGACGGTTAAGAGCGAGCGAGCGAGCGAGAGAGAGAGAGAGAGAGAGAGAGAGCGAGAGAGAGAGAGAGAGAGAGAGAGAGAGAGAGAGAGGCGGAAGCGGAAGTTTATTCAGTGTAGGCCATGACCATTCTGAAGGGCGTGAAATGCCTGGACAATCCACTTTTTAATTAAACAATAAATGGTTAGTCAATTATGTAAAATAACATGGAAGTTGAACAATTTCCACCCTGATCACATAATTCAACACCACTTTCACCACTTTAACTGCAGTAATACAGTGCGTCTTTTAAACGCTTTGTACAAAAATATATATGCATACACTTTCTACAAGGTTATTTCAGTTCGATTCCAGTGAGAGTAGTACAACATTAAACAGACATGGGTTTTTGAGCTATTTTGGGGGAGGGAGGGGGATAAAATTATTTCACAAATCTCGGATGGCAGGACAGCACAACCAAAAATGTTGTTCATTTTCTTTGGCATTCTTACACGGTGGGTGCATCCTCGCATCTTCGTCAACATTAGTACACCGATATCTCTGCGTATATGTATCAGCTATTCGGAATCTCATCATTTTCCCATAATTCTTTAAGTGTCTGTCAATGTGAAGTTCTTTAAAAAGACTTTGATATTTCCAACACCTTGATTGATCCAAACAAACCCGAACACATTTTGATGCGAAAACTTTTGAACCAGTAACTAATACATCGCTAATATGAATTAATAATTTCATGATATAGATCTGTCTCCCCATATGCAAGATCATTTGGCATTCTAGGAAGCACCCCAAGAATCCTTTTAAAGCAAAAAGGTGATTTTTAAAAAAAATTCGATAACAGCCTCATTCTTGCCCCATATCAAAGCTCCAAATAGAGCGATTGGTTCAACTTGGACATCAAAAAGTTTCAGTAGCACAGGTAAAGAATTATATATTTCAGCACAAACTGTTTTCTTAATGTACACAGTGATACATGTTTTGCTCTGCTCGCAAGATCCTGACAAGCAGATGAAAAATCAAGACATGTGGTAAAACAGATGCCGGGATAACAATTTCCATTGCATCACCATTCAGAGAACATCTTCTGTGCTGGTAAGTATCCCCCCCTTCCTAGAAACCACAATGCTGCTGCTCTTTTTCATATTTACCCTGAGTCGAAGCCTTGTAGCTATACTATGAAAGCTATTTAATTGGGTTTGGGGTCCAACTGGAGTTTCTGACAACAAAGCGATATTGTTAGCCAATAACAAGATGAATAATTCGAGAGTCTTAGGTGACAAGGTCGCACCATGTCGTCCCTTGCTCAATGATTTCTGATGCTGATTCGTTATAAATAAAGAAAACAACGCAGGACTACAGACATATCCCTGTTTCACACCATGTGTGCACAAAATGCTGTCTGTGAATTCGTTGCCGAATCTTACTTTTGCTTTCACATCAGAATACATATTTCTTATACACTGAAACCGCTTTCTTTAATACCATTCTTTTTAAAGAACTGGCTACAGTAGCTTCCTTGACATGGAGTCAAAAACCTCAAAATCAAGGAAAGCTACATACAACTTACGATGTAACGAAAATTGCTTTTGTGTTATTGCTAGTAACAAAAACATGTGGTTCACTGTGGAGTTCCCTTTCTTAAAACCAGCCTGATATTCGGTGGTTATATCATACTGTTCCAACCACATCTGTAGCCTGTAGTTTATAATAAAACTGTATAGTTTGCTGCTTTGCTGCCTATGTCACATAGTGAAACACACTTATAGTTGCCAGGTTCGTTAACATTACCTTATTTTTGAATAATGGTACTATGATAATTTCCATTCAGATTCGGGATGTGTTCCTTTGTCAAAAAGAGCATTAAAAAATTTGACAAGGAAACTCGACAATTGTCTCGCCACCATTTTTAAACATTTCTCCAATTAAGTCATCTGGACCAGTAGACTTAGCGTTTTTCAATTTCTTCATGGCTAAGAAAACGTCTTTTGAAACTGGGTGATCACAAAACTGAGTTCATAAGCGGCCTCTAAATAAGATGCGGATTCAATTTCTATTGAACTGTCCACATCCCTATCAAGAAGGTTTTTGAAATGCTCATGCCACTCGTAAATAAAAATAGATGCATGTACACGAGACTCTTTGGGTGACACCTTATGTACATTACGTCAGAATGCATCGGGATCATTGACCGAATTCATAAGATTATCAATAAATAAGTATATTTCTGCTTTTTTCTGTAATAGCTTTTAAAGGTCTCTCCGTGATTTACAATACTTTGAACTGTTCTTATCATCCAAAGTTCTACAAAATACTCCTAGCCGCCTCCTGTCAGAAATCTTCACTACATGACAATATAGATAAAACCATGAATCGCTATGTTTCCTCCTATCAATTCTGATCCTTTGTTTTCATACACTCATCTTGTTTTTTTCACACAGTTAAACGTATTCAATGCAGAGTTAATATCCAAATCAGCGAAATCAATTGCTTCTTCGAGCAAAGATTCAGTATCTTCGCTCCTCATTACAGCATGAAATATTCCAGCACTCTGTTTCCGCCGAACAAACTTTTTAAAAAAAATTACCATTTTTAATAACATTATCTTGATTTATACGAAGCTTATCACCTTGAACAAAGTTGGCATGGAGTTCCAAAGGCAGATGATCCAACTCAATGCGTTCTTGTACATGCAGAGAACATGATGACAACAGACATATACAGATCAACGAGCCCAAAAAATAATCATTCGCACTATTGCCCGTGTCAGAGACGTATGTGAAACACACCTTGACGGTCGCCATTACATACTCCGTTTTAAACACACAATTCTAGAGCTGCGCACATGCTGAGCAAACATTTGCTGTACCTGTTAAGTACCAAGTCTTCAGACTCCCTTTTAACACAGAACGATTCGTTTTTGAAACAATTATATACAAAGTGTTAATCATAGCTATATCCTGACTAACATTAGAAGATATGCATTAAGGTCTCCGTTTAAAAGTATGAGCATATTAGGAAATTCAGAATCTTATCTGTGAGAATATCTTCTAGTGTATGAATACTATTATTTATCAACATCAAATACGAATAGTATGGTGAGTTTTCCGGAGGTATCTGCACACATACAAACATCTTTGGTCAACTTGAGTAGACTTTTAGATATTGCAAACATGAGGGCATTGTTGTAATCAACATCAGCAGCTTTAACATGTTGCAAAAACTCTTGTTTATAAGACATGTTATTCTTCCTGATCATCTTCCTTCATGAGTAAATTGTATAGCAGATTTGTAAAATATCTCGTGGGTATGAAAAAAGAAGGTTCTAAAATAATCAACAAAAGTTTCAACAAGACACAAACATATTGAACGATGCAACATAAGAGATAAAGGTATGATCACCAAGTCCTCTTTTCTGATGGGTGGACGCAGGGGGAGGTGGAAAGATTTAAAAGAGAAGGAGGGATACTTCTGAAAATAATTCAACATAGAAAAAATATCCTTGTCTTTCCGCCCCCCCCCCCCTCTCTCTCTCTCTCTCTCTCTCTCTCTCTCTCTTCTCTCTCTCTCTCTCTCTCTTTATTCATCTATCTGTTTGACTGTCCGTCTCTCTTTCACTCTCTCTCTCACTCTCTCTCTCTCTCTCTCTCTCTCTCTCTCTTCTCTCTTCTCTCTGTCTGTCTGTCTCTCTCAATCACATACTACTTAAGAAAATGTACGGACCTTTACGGAATAATCAATTAATCAATAATAGATTATTGATTGATCGATCGGTCAACCGATCAGTTCACTCATTCACCTTTATTTTAATTAATTCATTCTCTCTCTCTCTCTCTCTCTCTCTCTCTCTCTCTCTCTCTCTCTCTCTCTTCTCTCTCTCTCTCTCTCTCTCTCCCTCTCTCTCTCTCTCCCCCTCTCTCTCTCCCCCCCCCTCCTTCCTTGGGCTTCCCTCTCTTTGTCTCTGTCTCTCCTTGTCTCTCTGAGTATGTGTGCATGCGTGCGTTCATTCATGCGTGATAGCGCGCGCGCACGCGTGTGTGTATCTGTGTGTGTGTGTGTGTGTGTGTGTGTGTGTGTGTGTGTGTGTGTGTGTGTGTGTGTGTGTGTGCGCGTGCGTGTGTGTGTCGTGCGTGCGTGCGCGCGCGCGCGCGCGCGGTTCGCGTATGCGCGCGTACGTTTGACTTTGTAAGTTCAACCTAGGAAGAATCTGACAATTCAGCGTCGTCTTCGTAGAGAGAGAGAGAGAGAGAGAGAGAGAGAGAGAGAGAGAGAGAGAGAGAGAGAGAGAGAGAGAGAGAGAGAGAGAGAGAATTCTCTCCTTTACGATAACCTGTTCTAACAACTACCTTTCCAACCAGACATTATTTCCTCAGTGTCCACTTCCATATGTCAAACGGAAACGGAGTCTGGTCGTTTGACAAATATTGAGTGCCTGTGACGCGTGCCATGCGTGTGTGTGTGTGTGTGTGTGTGTGTGTGTGTGTGTGTGTGTGTGTGTGTGTGTGTGTGTGTGTGTGTGTGTGTGTGTGTGTGTGTGTGTGTGTGTGTGTGTGTGTGTGTGTGTTTTCTGAGCAGAGCAGGTGTATAGTCTAGACGTAACTCCAGAATTAACTTTAACCCATTTCATTCGGGTTTTCATGTAGATTTTTTTTTAATATGGGGGAGAAAAATGCATTTTACTGAATCAAAGAGACAAGAGGTGGGATTAGATGTCACGAGCAATTCCTTCTATATCGGGTCAGTGGGACTTCTCTGAATATCTTATAGACCTTTGTTTGTAGAGAATGAGGATTCTCTCTCTCTCTCTCTCTCTCTCTCTCTCTCTCTCTCTCTCTCTCTCTCTCTCTCTCTCTCTCTGTGTGTGTGTGTGTGTGTGTGTGTGTGTGTGTGTGTGTGTGTGTGTGTGTGTGTGTGTGTGTGTGTGTGTGTGTCGCGGGCGCGCGCGCACGCGCTACTGACCACAGTATTCGTCTCTTATCGCGGTGCCAGCGTGAGTGAGCGTCCCCTTCCGGAGGGCTTCAACACGTCTTTGGAGCGACCTTTTCCCATGACCTTATCCATGATCTCACCCATGACCTTATCCATGATCTCACCCATGACCTTATCCATGATCTCACCCATGACCTTATCCATGACCTTATCCATGATCGCATCCATGACCTGACTTTATTCATGACCTTATCCATGATCTCACCCATGACTTTACCCATGACCTTATCCATGATCTCACCCACCGATTATTTACTTTTTACCCATGACCTCATCCATGACCTCATCCATGACCTTATCCATGCCCTTATCCATGATATCACCCATGAACTTATCCATGATCTCACCCATGACTTTATCCATGACCTTAACATGATTATCCATCGATGATCTCACCCACGACTTTATCCATGACCTCATCCATGATCCATTATCTTATCCCTGACCTAATCCATGACCTTATCCACGACCTTATCGGTACTGGTTAGCTGGACACAAACTACCCAGGGCACAGACGTGAAAGGGGCACCGAAATGGAGATGACCATGAGACGTGAAGGGGCACAGAATCTGAGCTTTTTTTTTGTGATAGTGATCGAGGAAGGCGGAGGATGATCAAGATGATGCTAAGAGATTCGAAGGAAACTATTTTGGGTCATTCTTAGATCGACTCCATCAATATCTTTAGCATTAAAGTTCTGCATTCCCCCCCCCCCCCCCTCCCCCCCAGAAATGTGTACCATTTGATGACACAGCAATAGGCGGATGGAAGGGGTGTAAGATTAGAGGCTTCTGGGATCAGGTTCTGGACAACTCGATCTATCTCTTCAGCCTTAAGTTGCTCATTGCAGGACATTTCGCTGACCGCAAGGCGGTGGAAGATTAGGGCTGGATAGGATGGAGCTTCCGGTGCAGCTATTTTGGCTTAGGCCCAGAATAGCTCCATGACTATTTGGGGCATCAGGTTGGCTATTCTTCAGAAGTCTGTGCTATTTGCAGACAAGGAGTGAGAGGACAGCACAGCTGAGGCCTTGGGGGTACTCTTTGTTGGCCGGCGCTATCTTCCGCCTCAAGTTGCTTTCCACAATACTTTCCTGTTATTCCTGATCGGGTTTGGAGTGCGGAGGGGGGAAGGATGAAGCTTGTGGTGGGGGGACGGTTGAGCGTAAAGGTAATGTTTCTGGAACTGCCCCAACACTTCATGACGTATATCAGCCGATATGTTCCCCTCTTGACACGCACCCATTGTATGAGAGGGTAGAGGAGACGGGGGGCTGGGGGGGGGGGGGTGTGGAGGACAGAGGGGTGGAGGAAAGGGGGTAAGGAAAGGAAAGGAGGGGTGGAGTACAGGGGAAGGTGGAGGAAAGGGAGGTGGAGGACAGGGATGTGTGACGGACAGGGGGGAGGAAAGGAGGGGGTGGAATACAGGAAGATAGTACACGAGAGGGTGGAGGACAGTGAGGTGAAGGACAGGGGGTGGAGGACATAGGGTGGAGGACAGGGGGTGAAGGACAGGGGGTGGAGGACGGGGGGAAAAGGACAAGGGGGAAGGACAGGGGGTGGAGGACAGGGGGTGGAGGACAGGGGGTGGAGGACAGGGGGTAAAGGACAGGGGTTGGAGGACAGGGGGGTGAAGGACGGGGTGGAGGACAGGGGGTGGAAGACAGGGGGTGGAGGACAGGGGGTGAAGGACAGGGGTGGAGGACAGGGGGTGGAAGACAGGGGGTGGAGGACAGGGGGTGGAGGACAGGGGGTGGAGGACAGGGGGTGAAGGACAGGGGGTGAAGGACAGGGGATGGAGGACAAGGGGAAAATGACAAGGGTGAAGGACAGGTTGGAGGACAGGGGTGGAGGACAGGGGGTGAAGGACAGGGGGTGGAGGACAGGGGGTGAAGGACAGGGGGTGAAGGACAGGGGGTGGAGGACAGGGGGTGGAGGACAGGGGTGGAGGACAGGGGGGGGGACAGGGGGACAGGGGTGGAGGACAGGGGTGGAGGACAGGGGTGAAGGACAGGGGGTGGAGGACAGGGGGGTGAAGGACAGGGGGTGGAGGACAGGGGGAGGAGGACAGGGGGGTGGAGGACAGGGGTATGTAGGCTGAGGGGTGGAGACAGGTAGTATGGAGGGAGGGGGTGGAGGACAGCGGGTGGAGGACAGGGGGTGGAGGACAGCGGGTGGAGGACAGGGGGTGGAGGACAGGGGTATGTAGGGCTGAGGGTGGAGGAACAGGTAGTATGGAGGACAGGGGGTGGAGGACAGGGGTGGAGGACAGGGGGTGGAGGACAGCGGGTGGAGGACAGGGGGTGGAGGTCAGTGGTGAAGGACAGGGGTGGAGGACTGGGGGGGGAGGTCAGTGGTGAGGGGACAGCGGTGGAGGACGGGGGTGAAGGACAGGGGGTGGACGACAGGGGGTGGAGGACAGGGGGTGGAGGACAGGGGTGGAGGACTGGGGGTGGAGGACAGGGGGGTGGAGGTCAGTGGGTGAAGGACAGGGGGTGGAGGACAGGGGGTGGACGACAGGGGGTGGAGGACTGGACAGGGGGTGGAGGACAGGGGGTGGAGGACTGGGGGTGGAGGACTGGGGGTGGAAGACAGGGGGTGGAGGTCAGTGGGTGAAGGACAGGGGGTGGAGGACAGGGGGTGGAGGACAGGGGGTGGAGAACAGGGGGTGGAGGACAGGGGGGTGAAGTCAGGGGGTGAAGGACAGGGGTGGAGGACAGGGGGGTGGAGGACAGGGGGTGGAGGTCAGGGGGTGGAGGACAGGGGGTGGAGGACAGGGGGTGGAGGACTGGGGGTGGAAGACAGGGTGGAGGACAGTGGGTGAAAGACAGGGGGTGGAGGACAGGGGGTGGAGGACAGGGGGTGGAGGACAGGGGGGAGTGGAGGACAGGGGTGGAAGTCAGTGGTGGAAGGACAGGGGTGGAGGACAGGGGGGTGGAGGACAGGGGTGGAGGACAGGGGGTGGAGGACAGGGGTGGAGGACAGGGGGTGGAGGTCAGGGGGGTGGAGGACAGGGGTGGAGGACAGGGGGTGAAGGACAGGGGGTGGAGGACAGGGGTGGAGGACAGGGGGTGGAGGTCAGGGGTGGAGGACAGGGGGTGGAGGTCAGGGGGTGAAGGACAGGGGGTGGAGGACAGTGTGTGGAGGATAGGGGATGGAGGACAGGTGGGTGGAGGACAGGGGGTGGAGGACAGGGGGTGGAGGACAGGGGGTGGAGGTCAGTGGGTGGAGGACAGGGGGTGGAGGACAGGGGTGGTGGAGGACAGGGGGGTGGAGGACAGGGGGGTGGAGGCAGGGGGTGGAGGACAGCGGGTGGAGGACAGGGGATGAAGAACAGAGGGTGGAGATCAGGGGGTGGAGGACAGGAGGTTTGAGGACAAGGGTATGTAGGGCAGGGGGGTGGAGAGCAGGGGGTATGGAGGGCTCTCCCTCTCATAGTGGTTTGAAATGGGACGAACGAAGTAGCAGATATTCTTGCTAAAGCTGGAGCTAAACATTGCCCTGCTTGTAATTCTTTATCTTCACTGAAAACATCTTCGTCAGAAAGTTTGCTAAAAATCAGAAAGTTGTGTTTATAACAGAATTTGTGGAGAAAATCTTAAATATGTAGATACTTGTCCTCGTCACATTTCCAAGATAGTAACAAAACTCAAGTTGAATGCATGGAACACAAAATATTCTTGCCACGTTCTTTATACTTGTGGTAAGCCAATTTCAGTGCATCATCTATTGATGGAATGTTCCGTCTTAACTCCATCTATAAAGAAAATTCTATTGATATCAAAGTCCAAGATATCAGTCAAATATTGTCCAGCCCTTCTATCATAAAAATTGCTACTATTATCGCACAATCTAAAATTGCCAAGTTGCTTTGATGCGTGGTGTTTTTTTTTTTTTTTTTTTTTTTTTTTTTTGTTTGAAGCATAGTTAGATAATCATGACGTTTGTAGATTGTTTTTTCGTCTAATATCATCAATGGTGAATAGACGTTAAATAAACCACTGAACTGAACTGAACTGGGCTCGAGGATGGAGGACAGGGGGTGGACGGACGGGGGTGGAGGACAGTGGGAGGACTGGGGGAGGACAGGGTGGAGGACAGGAAGTGGAGGACAGGGGTGGAGGACGGGGATGGAGGACAGGGGGATGGAGGACAGGGGGTTGAGGACGGGCGTGGAGGACAGGGGGATGGAGGACAAGGAGGTGGGAGGACGGGGATATGGGTGGAGAACAAGGGGTGGAGAACAGGGAAGTTGAGGACAGGGGGTGGGGGGTGGAGGACAGTGGTGGTGGATGGACAGGGGATGGGGGTAGAGGACAGGGGGGGGGGTGGAGGACCGGGGATGGGATGGAGGACCGGGGGGGGGGTGGAGGAGAGGGGTGCTGAGGAAATGGGGGTGGAGGACAGGGGTGGAGCGGCGGGGGTGGAGGGATGGGGTGAAGGACAGGAGATGTGGAGGACAGGGAAAGGGGATGGAGGACAGGGGGTGTGGAGGACAGGGGGATGGAGGACAGGGGGGGGATGTAGGACAGGGGATGGGGGGTGAAGGACAGGGGATGGGGGTGGAGGACAATGGATGGGGGGTGGAGGACAGTGACGGTGGAGGACAGAGAATGGGGGTTGAGGACAGTAGGGGTGGAGGACAGTGGATGGGGGGTGGAGGACAGGAGATGGGGTGGAGGACAGCGGATAGGGGTGGAGGACAGAGGATGGGGCTGAGGACAATGGGGGTGGAGGACAGGGGATGGGGGTGGAGGACAGGGGGGGGCTGAGGACAATGGGGGTGGAGGACATAGGATGGGGGTGGAGGACAGGGGAGGATGGGGCTGAGGACAATGGGGGTGGGAGGACATAGGATGGGGGTGGAGGACAGAGGGGGGCTGAGGACAAGGGGGTGGAGGACAGGGGATGGGGGTGGAGGACAGGGGATGGGGCTGAGGACAATGGGGGTGGAGGACATAGGATTGGGGGTGGAGGACAGAGGATGGGGCTGAGGGACATGGGGGGTGGAGGACATAGGATGGGGGGTGGAGGACAGAGGATGGGGCTGAGGACAGTAGGGGTGGAGGACAGTGGATGGGGTGGAGGACAGGGGATGGGGGGTGAGGGACAGGAGGATAGGGGTGGAGGACAGAGGATGGGGCTGAGGACAAGGGGGTGGAGGACATAGGATGGGGGTGGAGGACAGAGGATGGGGGATGGAGGACAATGGGGGGTGGAGGACAGAGGATGGGGGTGGAGGGACAGAGGATGGGGCTGAGGACAAGGGGGTGGAGGACATAGGATGGGGGTGGAGGACAGAGGATGGGGCTGAGGACAGGGGGGGTGGAGGACATAGGAGGGGGGTGGAGGACAGAGGATGGGGCTGAGGACAATGGGGGTGGAGGACATAGGATGGGGGTGGAGGACAGAGGAGGGGGGGTGGAGGACAATGGGGGTGGAGGACATAGGATGGGGGTGGAGGACAGAGGATGGGGGTGGAGGACAGAGGATGGGGCTGAGGACAATGGGGGTGGAGGACATAGGATGGGGGTGGAGGACAGAGGATGGGGCTGAGGACAAGGGGGTGGAGGACATAGGTTGGGGGTGGAGGACAGAGGATGGGGCTGAGGACAATGGGGGTGGAGGACATAGGATGGGGGTGGAGGACAGAGGATGGGGCTGAGGACAATGGGGTGGAGGACATAGATGGGGGTGGAGGACAGAGGATGGGGCTGAGGACGGGGGGGGAGATGGAGGACGGGGATGGGGGTGGAGGACAGAGGATGGGGCTGAGGGAAATGGGGGTGGAGGACAGGGGGATGGGGGTGGATGACAGGGGATGGGGTGAAGACAATGGGGGTGGAGGACATAGGATGGGGGTGGAGGACAGGGGATGGGGGCGGAGGACAATGGGGTGGAGGACAGGGGATGGGGTGGAAGACAGGGGATGGGGGTGGAGGACAGTGGGGTGGAGGACAGGGGATGGGGTGGAAGGACAGGGGATGGGGGTGGAGGACAGTGGGGGGGGAGGACAGGACAGTGGGGGTGGAAGACAGGGGATGGGGGTGGAGGACAGTAGGGGTGGAGGACAGGGGATGGGGGGTGTAGGACAGGGGATGGGGGTGGAGGACAGGGGATGGGGGTGGAGGACAGTGGGGGTGTAGGACAGGCGATGGGGGTGAGGACAGGGGATGGGGGTGTAGGACAGGGGGTTGGAGGACAGGGGGTGGAGGGCGGAGGCCAATGGGGTGGAGGACAGG